>CM047749.1:16204074-16261574 GCA_026225825.1 Pistacia integerrima
TGTTAGGAAAGCGACCCGGATTCGCAGTGGAAAAAAATAAAAAATTACAACCATGGATCGTTCCTTAGAACCCAAAATCGGGGCATAGAAAATTACAAGGTTTATTTTATTTTATAATGCAGAAAAATAAATGGCCAAGGTTTAGATTCATACCCACGTTGGAGGCTCCACCAATATTGTCTCCGAGCGTGTTTGCTACCCGATCCAAGTATAGGATCGAATCGTAGAGTCCCACAGAAGACAATCAATAAGAACCAAGGAGGGATTTGCTAGATCCTCCTTGGCCTTAAGAAAAATCAAGAAGAAAACAAAAGTGTTTGTTTTTCAATGGAACGATAAAAGTGGCGTGGGAGAGTTTTTTGGGTGGAGGTTTTTCTTTTCAAAATTAAAGAATGAATAAAATAACACACACTTACCTTTTTCAACTAAAAACCTTTTCTTTTATAGTTGTTATTTTAGTTGCCCTTTATTCCCATATGGAATGGGCTTGGATCAACTTAAACACCCCAAATTTTGCCAAACACTCCCAATTAGATATTTTAATTTAATTCATCATTATTTCAATTAAAAATCAATTAATATATATTTAATATATATATTAACATTTAACAATAATGATAATTTATTTAAATATATGCGAACATATATTTAAACGAATTTCACTTATTTAATTTTTCTAACAAATTAAATAAAGGCTACGACCTCAGGGCAAATTTAATTGCACTTAAAATTACCAAAATACCCTTTCGCCCAAAAAAGGCAGCATCCCTTCTTTCTTCCTAAGTCTTAAATTATCTTCTATGTGTGTGACCCATAGGCTCCTCATCATACCGGTAGTGTATAGTATCGCGATTAACACCAATTGGTCGTCTCACTTATACAGAAACCAAGATTGGCCCCTTAGCGAAGGCATCATGGCCACCCCGAGTAGATTCGGATTGGCAAAGTAGCTACTAATTCACGATGATCCTTTCATCATACGTTATCTCGGCGAGGCGAAGGCATAGAAATAGTGTCAACCTTCGGTTACTCTCGATGTGTATATTGAGTTTGGACCAATGACGTATTATAATCTGGATAGAGCAACAACTCAATCCACTTTGGCCCTGATTTTTAGTATCATTGCCATATCTTGAATTGCGCCGTGGAATAACTTCTCCCGTACCGGGAGTGACAAATCCTCTGTCAATCCACCATAGTCTTGATACACTCCTTAATATAGCCAATCACCACCGTCTTGTGACTCTGAATAGAAGCTGCGTTAGGCTAGTGTCAACTGCACCAATCGGTGCACAAGGCGCTCAGGTGATCTCAAGTCTAAGGATCACATGCACCACCATTCGTTAGAGGATTTGTTCCATAGACACTAGGGTTACCATCCATATGGAATCCTCGGTGGGTAGGGTCGATTCCAGGTGAACTTGCTTTGTGGTATATCCGCCTACAACAAGCACCCATGTGTTGCACGGAGTTGTCATCAAACAACCTTGACAAGTGAGATCGATCACGCCTTTCGGCGAGGGTCGTTCAACACTATGATAGCCTTGCCGTATTATATGTTACCCTTACTTGAGAATAATCTTTGGGGCTACGGATGTTTCTAGAATGGCCACCATATGTGCTCATAGGGTTCTCACTATCAAGATTTGAAACACTTGATACCCTCGTCATGGTTCTACCATTCTAAGGACATATATCAATACATATTGCAATAATAATGATTTACGCGATCTGAGAATAAAATGCCTTTTATTATTGATTAATGAACATTATTACAAAGAGTCAATTCTACAATAATTGATTGGCTCTAGGGCATCTACTCTAACAATCTCCCACTTGCACTATAGCCAATCATTCATGTATTTAATACCAAATGATTTCAAGTGCCTTTCATGCTCCTGCTTTGCGGCGGAGGCTTTGTCGGTGGATGCGTGAGATTGTCGTCGTTATGCACTTTACTAATCTACATCTTTCCTCTCAACTATCTCTCGATGAGATGGAATCGTCTGCAGTATGTATGCGGACTTACATGAGACCGTGGTTCCCTAGTTTGAGCAATTGCTCCATTGTTGTCACAATAGATATCTATAGGATCAACAATCATAGGAACCATACTAAGTTCAGTAACGAACTTCTTAATCCAGGTGCCTTCCTTGGCCGCATCGATAATGCAATATACTCGACCTCCATTGTAAGTACCGGGCTCAGGTGCTTTGCTTGGAGCTCTTCCCGACTCATGCACCGCCATTGAGATAAAATACAAACCACGATTGCGATCGATAATCATCTTTGTCCGTTTGGAAACTAGGCATCCTTTGTATCCTCTCAGGTGAGCTCATCTTCCCCTCCATAAACCAAGAACATATCCTTAGTCCTCTTGGTACTTAAGAATATTCTTGTGACCATCCGTGACGCTCACTGGATCGATTGATATCTACTACAAGTGCTTAAAGCACATGAGACATCAATCAGTACATAGCATGGCATACATGATGGATCCAATTGCTAATGCATATGGGAACCTCTTCATCCTATGTCTCTCATCTTGTGTTTTAGGACACAATTCCTTAGATAGATAAACACCATGTGACATTGGAAGAAATCATTTCTTGGATTCTTCCATACTGAATCGTTTGATGCTTTGTCAATATATGCGCCTTTTCGACTTAGGCCAAGCAACCTACGCGATCTATCACGATAGATCTTTATACTAAGGATGTGGGAGGCTGCTTCCCAGAAGTCTTTCATGGAGAAGCACTTGGATAACCAAGTTTTTCTTTATTGCCAAGTTCGTATATCATTCCCATCGAAGTATGTCATCGACATACAACACTAGGAATGCTCTTTGCGCTTCCCACTCCCCCACTTTCTTGTAAACACAGGCTCATCTTCGTTTTTGATAAAACCGGGAAATTCTTTTACGGCCTCATCAAAAGCGAATGTTCCGGCTCCTTGAAGCTTGCTTGAGTCCATAAATGGATCTACGCAACTTGCATACCTTATTAGCTTGACTATCAGAAGCGAAACCATCAGGGTTGTGTCATATACACATCCTCCTCAAGGTTTCCGTTCGAGAAAGCAGATTTTGACATCCATTTGCCAAATCTCATAGTCATGATATCGACAATTGCAAGCATAATCCGGATGGATTTAATCATGGCAAGGGCGAAAAGGTTTCTTCATAGTCAATGCCATGAATTTGTTTGAAACCTTTGGCAACCAGTAGTGCTTTGTAAGTAATGCACGTTGCCATCCATGTCGCTTCTTCTTGAAGTCCCATTTACACCCTATGGGTTTTATCCCTTCCGGGTGGTTCCACCGAGACCACACACTTGGTTCGGTACATGGAGTCCATCTCGGATTTCATGGCTTTAAGCCATTTAACGGAATATGGATTCCGATATAAGCGTCTTGTGGGTTACGGGTTCATCGTCTTGGTAGACTAGTACGTCACCATGTTGGGTCACGAGATAACCGTATCTCTCGGGCTCATGGCGTACTCTCCCGGATCTCGTAGCTCTTGTGCTACGAGGTGGTTCACTTTGATCCACAATTTGTGGAGTAACCTCCTCATGATGCTCAACCACTTCTGTGGTATATCATCCGTCTTCGTCTAGTATATCTTGTGGTTCTTGGACTTCTCGAGTTCTACTTTTCTCCCACTAGTACTTCTTAGAAAATGTTCCTTTTCTAGGAAGACACCCGGATCGAGCAACAAAGATTTTGCTCTTACGGGTGGTAGAAATGGTATCCTTTGGTCTCCTTTGGATACCCCCACAAATATACATTTACAGGATTTTGGGCCCAGCTTGTTCAAAGTCAATTTCTTAACATAAGCTTCGCAACCCCAAATCCTTAGATAAGACAAGTTGGGCTTTCGCCCCGCTCCATGCTCATATGGAGTCTTATCTACTGAACTTTCACAACACGGTTTAAAACATGAGTCGCGGTCTCTAGGGCATAACCCCGAGGCGATGCGGGTAAATCACTAAAACTCATCATGGACCTAACCATGTCAAGTAAGGTCCTATTCCTCCTTTCTCGACCTCCATTGTGTTGGGGTGTATAAGGAGGGGTGAGTTGTGATACTATCCCACATTCCTTGGTGCTCGAGAAAACCCGAGCTTAAGTATTCACCTCCTCGATCCGTCGAAGAGCTTTAATACTTTTGCCCAACATATTCCGTACTTCATTCCTGAATTCCTTGAATTTATCAAAGGCTTGATTTATGTCTCATAAGGTAGACATAACCATATCTTGAAATCATCGTAAATGTGATGAAGTATGAATATCCACCTCAGCCATTGTTAATGGACCACATACATCACTATGGATGATGCCTAACGGTTCATTAGCCACCCTTTCACTTTGTCTTGTGAAAGGAGACTTGGTCATCTTGCCTAAAGGCATGACTCGCATACCTCAAATGGAAGTGGAAGTCAAAAGGGGCCAAAACTCCATCCTTTGAAGTTTTACAATGCGAGTCTTATTAACATGACACAATCTACAATGCGAGATATGTTTGGTTTTGATTGCTATGTTTAGCTTTCTTGGTTTCAATAATGAGAATATCTTTATTGTTTAAATCAAGAACATATAATCCATTATATAACCTTGCAATTCCAAATAGAATACCATTCAAACTAAAGGACAACAATCCATTAGATATCTCAAAATGATACCCCATATTATCCAAAGCGGATCTTGAAATAATATTTCTAGAAATAGAAGGTACGTGATACTTGATTATGTAGTTCCAACAATAAGCCCGTAGGCAAAGATAAACAATAAGTCCCTCTGCTAATGCGGTCCACATGTGCTCCATTTCCAACTCGTAGGTCCACCTCTCCCTTGGCGAGCACTCTGCTCGCCTTAGTCCTGCACATCAGTACAAATGTGAGTACCACATCCTATGTTCCATGACCCAAGATGTTGAGGGAGAGAAGTTAATCTCAATCATGAAAGTACTTGAAGTCGTAGCCTCGACTTCTTCTTGCTTGCGAGGAAAGCCTTGCGGTGTTTGTTTCCTTCGGTGGCCGGGCTTGCCACGAAAGCGACTACCTTGCCCCTTTCCTATGCCACTCTCGGGACCAAGAGCAACCTGTCCTTTAGGCTTGGGCTTGGGTTTGGCCTTAACCTTACCCTTGCCGTTACCCTTTGCTTCTTGGCGGCAACCGGTAAAGCAGGCTTGGACTTTTTCAAGTCTGCCTTTCTGCGATCCTCGGCATGTTGAAGTTACGCAGGGGTTTTCTCCATCGTGTTCATATTGAAATTCATTATGAGCGGGCATATAGTCGAGGCAAGGATTGCGGGGAATTAAATCCATTTGTAATTGCGCATCCAAGCCACATCCCAAAGTCTCAAGCCTCTATATGCTCGATCATCTTGAGCACATGAGGACCAACTTGGGCACCCTCGGTCGGACGACTCCCCCAAATAGTGCTTTCGACACCTTGTACCTCTCATGTCGAGCATTTGTTTTCGTAAAGCTCCTTGAGGTGTAGAATTATGGAAGAAGCATCCATATTCTCATCTTCTTTTGCTGACATAGGTGTCATGATGCTAACATCAAGCATTATGCGCTATCAACATCATCAAGGAACTTTTGATAAGTATCCTTAACTTCCGAGTGGCATCGGGATCGGCTCGACCATGTATGGCTTTTCAAGGATATACAATTTCTTTTCGACTTAAGTATAATCCGAAGATTACGATACCGGTCGAGAAATTGGATCCATCAACTTTGTTTTCTTTTTTCGATTATCGGTCGCGGAGTTCATAATGCTCATTTCGGTGAATCTACAATTGCGAAAGATAAAGTTATTATAAAGTTCATTATTATTTAATATGGTCTTTTATTAAGCGATGCTCCCCTTATTTTACTCAAGCCAATAGCCCTCACTATTAACTTTCGGGAAAGCCCGTTGGCTTTCCTAATGGGAACGAGATCCCATCCCTGCCCATTTCAAACCTTCGCTTTGGCGAACAAGCCAAAA
Source organism: Pistacia integerrima (assembly GCA_026225825.1). Classification (NCBI taxonomy): domain Eukaryota; kingdom Viridiplantae; phylum Streptophyta; class Magnoliopsida; order Sapindales; family Anacardiaceae; genus Pistacia; species Pistacia integerrima. The sequence continues at coordinate 16,210,071 of CM047749.1, forward strand.
TGAGTTGATTAGGTAGGCCAACAAACTTAATCCACACCAATTGATAGCTCCCACTATCAAGCCTCAAATGTGAAAAAGCCAACAAGTCAATCACACAATCCAATGGCTCCAACCATTGTCCTCAAGTGTGATTCTCCGATATCATTAAGTGGACACTACATGTCTGCATACCACATAATATGTGTCTTTGCTTTACTTCGCCTATGGCGGCGTTTATCAACCTTCCGCTTTGGCAAACAAGCAAAACCCGTCATTTTAAGTCAACCCATCACCATTAAGGAAAACTCCAATGAATTTTAACCTCCCCTTTGGTAGAAGTGTACCCTTCGCTTTTGGCGAACAAGGTTTAAACAGCGGTGGTTTGATTAAAACCATGGTGATGGAAGGCATTAAGTGACTTAATATACTTAGTTGAGGGTTTGTTATTTAATGTCTCATCAGTTATTATCTTTGTTAGAATGACATTGTTTGGCATTATTCAACATTCAACCTTAGCATGCATTCTAAGCAAAATATTAAATGTGTTAGGTACATGGCCCAGCTAAAACCGATCTCCTCGAGCCTAGAGGAATCGTGGGTCACCTAGGGGTCTGTAATAAATATCTTGAGTCTTCAAGTATGGTTGCCGTCCTTTGCTCCGACTCAAGTACATTACAAAAACATCATTCTAAATTTGCAATAAAATTAATATTAAACTAATTTTACATCAACGAATTTAGAAACCTCGGATTTACATTTGAGAGGGAATGAGATGAGAAAAGAATGTACATCAAGAAGAGGAGATAAGGCGGAGGGACACGTAGGCCCTTTATTTAAAATATTCTGACCATACATACCCAAAATAATTTAAAACATTCACCCTTAGTCTAAGGCTCATGTCTAGGGCACCATGGAATATACAAACAAGTACAAAGCATACATTTCAAAAACAATCAATTTTTGAATTTGGGTGGGTTAATTAATTAATTACCCTCTTAAATGTGCGGAGGAATGTACATTGGCTTTATAGGTTATTAAAACTACAGTTAGTCCCTTCTGAGAAAAAATACGAGAATTGGGAAAGCTATAGCCTTCACCGTGGCGAAGGTTTTATCTTCGGCGCGGCGAGGATTTACAGTATGCACTTCCTTGTTGCATACTTTGCCGCGAGGTTTTATCTTCGTCGCGAGGATTTACATTAGGTCTAGCCGCCACGGACTTCGCCGCGGCGAACCTTTTATCTTCGCGGCGAGACTTCACGAGGCACTTCGCGGCGGCGACACAGGAAATTCCCCAATTCATACAGTTCGCGTTTTTTGCGTTTTGTGTATAAACATGAATCCAAATCAAATCAAGCACATACGTTCAACCAGGATATTAACCAACCAATATAACATTCATCAACACATTATTACAGTTTATCATTTTAATTATTCATTCAACGGTGGATTCTGATTTTTCAGATTTAACAAAATGGGTTTTTCATGGGTTTTCATCAAGGCAGCATGTTATCAACAAACACATGTAATCAACCATTCAATAACTATAAATCTAGTACCCTAGACTCTCATACCACTTTGTTAGGAAAGCGACCGGTTGCGCGGCAAAAAAGGAAAAAAAATTACAACCATGGATCGTTCCTTAGAACCCAAAAATCAGGGCATAGAAAATTACAGTTTATATTTTATAAGAATCTGCAGAAAAATAAATCCAAAGGTTTAGATTCATACCCATGTTGGAGGTTCCACCAATATTGTCTCTAAACGTGTTTGCTACGATCCAAGTATAGGATCGAACCATGAGGTCCACACGAAGACAATCAACAAGAACCAATGAGGATTTGCTAGATCCTCCTTGGCCTTAAGAAATCAAGAAGAAAACAAAAGTGTTTTTTTCAATGGAACAGATAAAAAGTGGCGTGGGAGAGTTTTGGTGGAGGTTTTTCTTTTCAAAATTAAAGAATGAATAAAATAACACACACTTACCTTTTTTTCAACTAAAACCTTTTCTTTTATAGTTGTTATTTTAGTTGCCCTATTCCTATATGGAATGGGCTTGAGCTCCAACCCAAACACCCCAAATTTGCCAAACACTCCCAATTAGATATTTTAATTTAATTCATCATTATTTCAATTAAAAATCAATTAATATATATTTAATATATATATTAACATTTAACAATAATGATAATTTATTTAAATATATGCAAACATATATTTAAAGGGCGAATTTCACTTATTTAATTTTTTTCTAACAAATTAAATAAAGGCTACGACCTCAAGCAAATTTAATTGCCTTTGTGAAATTACCAAAAATACCCTTCGCCCAAAAAAGCGAACACCCTTCTTTCTTCTTGGCTCTTAAATTATCTTCTATGTGTGTGACCCATAGGCTCCTCATCATACCGGTAGTGTATAGTATCGCGATTAACACCAATTAATCGTCTCACTTATACAGAGACCAAGATTGGCCCCTAGCAGGCATCATGCCACCCCCGATTAGGTCCCGGATTCAACAAAGTAGCTACATCGCGATATGGTTACCATGCTGGTCGATCCTTTCATCATACGTTATCTCGGCGAGGACGAAGGCATAGAAATAGTGTCAACCTTCGGTTACTCTCGATATTATATATTCGGTTTGGACCAATGACCGTATTATAATTTGGATAGAGCAACAACTCAATCCCACCCTTTGTGGCCCTGATTTTAGTGTCATTGCCATATCTTGAATTGCGCCCGTGAAGGATAACTTCTCCCGTGCCGGGAGTGACGAATCCTTTGTCAATCCACCATAGTCTTGATACACTCCTTGATATAGCCAATCACCACCATCTTGTGACTCATGAATAGAAGCTGCGTTAGGCTAGTGTCAAAGGTACCAATCGGTGCCACAGGCACTCCGGTGATCTCAAGTCTAAGGATCACATGCACCACCATTCGTTAGAGGATTTGTTCCATAGACAACGGGGTTACCATCCATATGGAATCCTCGGTGAGGGTCGGATCCGGTGAACTTGCTACGGTATATCCGCCTACAATAAGCACCCATGTGTTGCACCGGTTGTCACCAAACAACCTTGACAAGTGAATCGATCATTGCCTTTCGGACGAGGGTCGTTCAACCTTATGATAGCCTTACCGTATTATACGTGCCCTTACTTGAATAATATGGGGCTATGGATGTTTCTAGAATGGCCACCATATGTGCTCATAGGGTTCTCACTATCAAGATTTGAAACACTTGATACCCTCGTCATGGTTCTACCATTCTAAGGACATATATCAATACATATTGCAATAATAATGATTTACGTGATATAGAATAAAATGCATTTTATTATTGATTAATGAACATTATTACAAAGAGTTCAATTCTACAATAATTGATTGGCTCTAGGGCATCTACTCTAAAAATTGAACACAGGATGTGGTACTCACATTTGTAGATATACGGGGACTAGGCGAGTAGAGTGCTTCGCCAAGGGAGGAGGTGGACCTACGAGTTGGAAATGGAGCACATGTGGTTGCATTGGGCTGTGAGGGACTTCTGTTTATCTTTGCTACGGGCTTGTTGTTGGAACTACATAACTATTATCACGTACCTTCTATTTCTTGAAATATTATTTCAGTATTCGCTTTGGATAATATGGGGTATCATTTTGAGATACCTAATGGATTGTTGTCCTTTAGTTTGAATGGTATTCTATTTGGAATTGCAAGGTTATATAATGGATTATATGTTCTTGATTTAAACAATAAAGATATTCTCAACATTGAAACCAAGAAAGCTGAACATAGCGATCAAAATCAGACATATCTCGCGTATGTTGTGTCATGTTAATAAGACTCGCGTTGCAAAAACTTCAAAGGGATGAAGTTTTGGGACCCTTTTCACTTTCAGTCATTTGAGGTATGAGAGTCATGCCCACCAGTTAGGCAAGATGACCAAGTCTCCTTTCACGGGACAAGGTAGAAAGGCTAACTGAGCTGTTAGGCATCATCCATAGTGATGTATGTGGTCCACTAACAGTTGAGGCTAGAGGCAGATATTCATACTTCATCACATTTACTGATGATTTCAGTAGATATGGTTATGTCTACCTTATGAGACATAAATCTAAAGCCTTTGATAAATTCAAGGAATTCAGGAATGAAGTATAGAATATGTTGGGCAAAAGTATTAAAGCTCTTCGGTCGGATCGAGGAAGTGAATACTTAAGCTCAGGGTTTCCAAAGTACCTGTAAGAATGTGGGATAGTATCACAGCTCACCCCTCCTTATACACCCTAACATAATGGAGTGTTAGAAAGGAGGAATAGGACCTTACTTGACATGGTTAGGTCCATGATGAGTTTTAGTGATTTACTTGCATCGTTCTGGGGTTATGCCCTAGAGACTACGACTCATGTTTTGAACTGTGTGTCGTCAAAGTCTGTAGATAAGACTCCATATGAGTTATGGAGTTGGCGAAAGCCCAACTTGTCTTATCTAAGGATTTGGGGTTGCGAAGCTTATATTAAGAAATTGACTTCAAACAAGCTGGGCTCAAAATCCTGTAAATGTATATTTGTGGGGTATCCAAAGGAGACCAAAAGATACTATTTCTACCACCCAGAAGAGCACAAAATTTTTGTTGCTCGATCTAGTGTCTTCATAGAAAAGGAATATTTTCTAAGAAGTACTAGTGGGAGAAAAGTAGAACTGGATGAAGTTCTAGAACCACGAGATATACTAGACGAATGACGGGATGATGTGCCACAAGAAGTGGTTGAACATCATGAGGAGGTTACTCTACAACTTGTGGGTCAAAGTAAACCACCTCAAGTAGCATAGAAGCTACGTAGATCTAGAAGAGTATGCCATGAGCCTGAGAGATACGGTTATCTCATGACTCAACATGGTGACGTACTGGTCTACCAAGACAATGAATCCAGAACCTACGAAGACGTTGTATAGGATCCAGATTTCGTTAAATGGCTTGAAGCCATGAAATCTGAGATGGACTTCATGTACCAGAACCAAGTGTGGTCTTTGGTGGAACTACCTGAAGGGGTAAAACCCATAGGGTGTAAATGGATCTTTAAGAAGAAGACTGACATAGATGGCAACGTGCATACTTATAAAGCACGGTTGGTTGCCAAAGGTTTCAAACAAATTCATGGCATTGATTATGAAGAAACCTTTTCGCTAGTAGCCATGATTAAATCCATCCGGATTACGCTTGCAATTGCTGCATACCATGACTATGAGATTTGGCAAATGGATGTCAAAACTGCTTTCCTGAACGGAAACCTTGAGGAGGATGTGTATATGACACAACCTGATGGTTTCGTTCTTGATAGTCAAGCTAATAAGGTATACAAGTTGCAGAGATCCATTTATGAACTCAACCAAGCTTCAAGGAGCCAGAACATTCGTTTTGATGAAACAGTAAAAGAATTCGGTTTTATCAAGAAGCGAAGATGACCTTTTGTGTTTACAAGAAAGTGAGTGGGGAGCGCAATAGCATTCCTAGTGTTGTATGTCGATGACATACTTCGATTAAGGGAATGATATACTTGAACTTGCAGTCGGTAAAGACTTGGTTATCCAAGTGCTTCTCCATGAAGGACTTAGGGGAAGCGTACATCCTTGGTATAAAGATCTATCGTGATAGATAGCGTAGGCCTTGCTTGGCCTAAGTCAGAAGCATATATTGACAAAGTACTGAAAAGATTCAGTAGGGAAGAATCCAAGAAGGGATTTCTTTCGATGTCACATGGTATTTATCTATCTAAGGAATTGTGTCCTAAAACACAAGATGAGAGAGATAGGATGAATAGGATCCCATATGCATCAGCAATTGGATCCATCATGTATGCCATGCTATGTACTCGGATTGATGTCTCATGCTTTGAGCACTTATAGTAGATATCAATCGGATCCGGGTGAGCGTCCACCGGATAGTCAACAAGAATATTCTAAGTACCAAGAGGACTAAGGATATGGTCCTGGGCTTATGGGAGGGGAAGATGAGCTCACAGTAAGAGGATACAGAGATGCTAGTTTCCAAACGGACAAAGATGATTATCGATCGCAATCAGGGTTTATATTTTGTCTCAATGGCGGTGCAGTAAGCTGGAAGAGCTCCAAGCAAAGCACTGTAGCGGACTCTACAATGGAGGCTAAGTATATTGCATTGTCAGATACAGCCAAGGAGGTAGTCTGGATTAAGAAGTTCGTTACTGAACTTGGTGTGGTTCCCACGATTGTTGATCCTATAGACATCTATTGTGACAACAATGGAGCAATTGCTCGCCGAGGAACCACGGTCTCATCAAATCTAGACACATACTCAGACGATTCTATCTCATCAGAGAGATAGTTGAGAGGAAAGACGTGCAAATTAGTAAAGTGCATACTGGCGACAATCTCGCAGATCCACTAACGATGCCTTTGTCACAGTAGAAGCATGACAGGCACTTATGATCATTTGGTATTAAATACATGAATGATTGACTATAGTGCAAGTGGGAGATTGTTAGAGTAGATTCCCTAGAGCCAATCAATTATTGTAGAATTGACTCTTTGTAATAATGTTCATTAATCAATAAAAGGCATTTTACTCTATATCGCGTAAATCATTATTATTGCACTATGTATTGATATATGTCCTTAGAATGGTAGAACCGTGATGAGGGTATCAAGTGTTTCAAATCTTGATAGTGAGAACCCTATGAGCACATAAGGTGGCCATTCTAAAATCATCCGTAGCCCTAGTATTATTCTAAAGTAAGGGCACAGATAATTCCGTAAGGCTATCATAGTGTTGAACGACCCTGTCGAAAGGCAGTGCCTGATCTCACTATGATAGCCTTGCCGTATTGTCTATGCCCTTACCTCGTCACGGTTCTACCATTCTAAGGACATATATCAATACATACAATGATGATTTACGTGATATAGAATAAAATGTCTTTTATTGATCAATGAACATTATTACAAAGAGTCAATTCTACAATAATTGATTTGCTCTTGGGCATCCACTCTAACACTCGAGCCTATCTTCGTGTGGATACGACATACTCAATCCTACGTTTGATTGATAGTGACTTGTTGGAGAGATATAGAGGAGGAGCTGCCAACGGAGGTAAATTTCATAATCTTGTATGGTTAATCTTTATGTTGATTAATTTAGTCAAAATCGTGATCTTGGGTAATGGAATCATGGCATGGGAAGAATTTTTTATTTGTTTTTATTCTGCGCTTGCCACGAGATGGTTCCTACAAGTGGTATTAAAGCTTCGATTCGGCTATTAATTGCATGCATGTGATTGGATGCTAGATTGGCATGTGTAGGTTTTAATTTTAATTTTTAAACCTACTGATTTGGATTTAATTGTGTTGATGAGTTTTTTGAAGATTGCTTGACTTAGGGTTTTCCAAAACCCTAGGCATGGTGGCTGAATTTTGTGAGTTGCACATCGTAGTGCACAACTGCTGTACATGGTTGCATGTTGGTGCATGCAACCCCTGGTCCTTGGCTATGCACTACTGCACACAACCACCCTGACCATGGTTGTGCGTGGCTACGCACAATCACTCAAACAGGGCTATACGTTGGTATGCACAGCCCCGGGGCAATCAACCCTTCCCGCTGCACGTTGTGTGCATGGTAGGGTGCCCTCTTAATGCGCATTGGTGCACACGATAGCTTCCTCTTGCTACGCATTGCCACACGCCACCAGGCTACACCTAGGCGGTCCCAAGGACCCTTGGTCGTGCCTTCATGTACAGTATGCGCTCTCTTGGGGGGGTGTGCGCCTCACAATGCATTACCCCTTGGTGCATGGCGCCTGCTACGTGCACAAGCATGTGACACTTTACCCTAACGCCACGCACTTGCGCGCGACACATGTAATGCCCACATGGAGGTACGTAATTTAATTTATGCTCTTATACCTTTAGTTGATTTTTTGCTAAAGTTATTTTGAGAAAATGTGAAGAAAATGCCTTAAACTTGCATTAAGGGTAAAATGGTCTTTTCACTCAAAATTAGTTGAAATTGTGGGGAGTGAAAAGAGATAAAATTTCATGGAGAATGCAATAGAAATGAGGGTATTATGGTAATTGATTAAGGGACATAGATGGAATTTTAAAGAAAGTGCAAGGACAAAATGGGAAACTATATATAATTTTATGTTATATCAAGGATTGAAGAGTGAAACCCTAGCCACTCTTCAACCCATTTTCACGCCACCTTCTCCTCCAAATCCTCTCAATTTCTTCACTTCTTCTTCAAAAGAAATTCATAGATTTTTGGGTGTTTTTGAGTGGATTTTCAATCTCAAGCATCTTTAGGTAAGATCCTTGCACTAAGAAGTGATTTTTCATTTTTAAAGTGTTGAATTTTGATGGTTTGTGCTCATAGGATTTAAGAGGAAGAGAGTTTGATCAAAAAAGATTCTTAAAGGGTTGAATTGTTCATATCAAAGGTAAGTAAATCCTACCCTAAGTATGATTTAAGTTATGCTGTGTAGAGAATTTTCTTTATGCATATATATGTGTTATGTGTAGAATTGTTTATGGATTTGGTTTTGAATGATGATTAGAACTTATCCATGAGAAGTGTTGTTGGTATATTTGATACTAGATGAATCTTTGGATGAAATTTGGAAGAACTGAAGTGGAAATTTTGGAGTGTGTATTTTTCGCAGATTTGGCATTAATTATGGAGGATGTTATTCCAAATTTTTGGTGGCCTAGAAGAGAGATAGAAGTGTAGCCAAATTACTGTTGATTTGTGCACATGAATTGTTTGATGAAATGTCAAAGAGAAGTGCATGTATGAGTATGATTATGTGTTACTTTGGGATGAGTTTGTAGATGGTAGAGAATGGCATGTTTGCATTCCATAATGCATAATTGCATTTAAACATGTGAATTTAGAAAGAATTATGAGCTTGGAACCATCTACATGCGTACATATTCATAAGAGCATGAAAAAGCACTAAAATATATTAAAGAGAAAATAGAAAGAAATGAGAATATTAAAGATATTCAAATCTGAATTTTTATTTAAAGAAGAGTAAAAAGATAAAAAGAAGACAAGGTTGTTGCGATGGGGAACCTATGAGTGACATAGCCCCACATGCACGCCGCCTTTAGTGAGCGGCCCCAGAATTCAAAAAGAAGAATTGTACAGTCCGTTAGAAGTGCGTGTGGATGAGGACTGTACCCAGAATTAGAGAATTCACTCACACGGCCAGGGTTCCAAATCCATGCCTCAATCGAGTCCGATCGGCAAGAAAAGAAAGTATTATAGCACAGCCCCAATGCCACACGCACAAGTGCGCAGCAATAGCTCGTGTGGCGATGCCTTGCCTTGGCAAGACAAGGCTAGGCACTAATGTGCCCAGCAGCCCAAAACTTATGGGCCTCGCACTAAGTGCGTAGGCCTAATGGGAGTGGCTTGCTTTGGGCTACTACGGTTTAATGGTTGTTGCCATCGATGAGGATAAACCTTGCGATCATTTGTGTGGAAATTAAAGGCTTGAAAAGGATTTATCTCGTTGCCGCAAGACAAGGGTATTTTTGGGATTGGAGAAAAATATTTTGAATTTTTACACTTAACCATCAATAAAAGAATGAATTGTCGCTATTCTAGACTGTTTAGTCATTTTTCAAACTAGATAGGGACTAAATATAAACTTTACAAATTTTAGGGACCAATATGAAACTCTGCAAAATTAAAGAGGGTGACATTTACCTGACAATTTAAATATGGTAAATTTGAATTTATGCATTATATGATTGGTGTTTATTATGCATGGTGTTTGGTACCAGACCATAGACCTTAGGTTTTATTATTTTGGACTTGTTTGTTTTAAATAGGGCATACGCGTCCTGCCTTACCTCTTATTCTTCAATGTAAATTCTCTTCTCATCTAAATCCCCTCGAATATAACTCGAGGTTTCTTTAAATTTATATGTAAAGTAGAATAGGCTTTGAAGACGAGGCGAAGGCGTGACGAATCTCGAAGATGTTTTATTCTTTGTAATAGAATAATAAACACCACCAACTTCCTCTAAGAGGAATGTACCGACATGAGTTTATGGAGTGTCTTATTTGCAGAAGCATGCTAAGGTTGAATGCCAAACGATAACATGCTAAATAAGATAATGAAATTGTGAGAATTTTAAAGCATGAACCCCTCTTAAAGATATTAAGTCAAAAAATAAATTGAGCCTTCCATCCCATGGGATTAATCAAACCATCATTTGTCGTGGTCTCACTTGCCTCCGCAGGGAGCTACTTCTAACTTTGGGAGGTTAATCATCATTGGATTTTTTCCTTAATTGTTATGGGTTACGACTTAACTACGCGTACTTTGCTGGATTCGCCTCTGCGAAGGGTTGATAAGTACAACTACAGGCATGGTAGAGTAGTGCATATTTAAAATGCATAAGTGGGCATGTAGTGTCCAAACTCACCACATTCGAAAGTTACACTTGAGGCCAATGGTTGGTGCCATTGGATTGTGTAATTGGTTTGTCTACAATGCTTACATTTGAGTTTAATAAGTTGGTGCTATTAAATGGTGTAAGCTAAAGCTTGTGGCCTACCTACTCATCCTACTTTGGTCTACTTGCCCCCGCAAGATGTCAAATTAGTAGTGAGGGCTATTAACTTGAATAAAAATAGTGGGAGCATAGTAATTGATAAAACACCTTATTAATTATTAAAAGATTATTAAATTTGTTTAATTTGTATTTGTAGATTTCCATAATGAAGATAGAATCACTGCAATTGATTATCAATCTAGGAAACAAATTCGATTGTGAAAACTTTGTGGATTGGTACTATAGCACCAATGATGCACTAAGGTCACGCAAATAATTATATACCATTGAGGAGGCTCTATTACTAGGGCCTGAGAATAGTTCCATCCAACAAATTGGGTATGTGTATGATAAAGGCATACATGATAATAAGGTTGAACTCACAATGTGCATCTTGTTGGCATCCATGACACCAATACTACAAAGGCAGTACGAAAATATGGATCTACCTACCATGATTTATACCTTTGGAAGAAACAAAAGAAAGGTATAAGGTGTCTAAATACTATCCGAGAATAGTTCCATCCAACAAATTGGGTATGTGTATGATAAAGGCATACATGATAATAAGGTTGAACTCACAAGGTGCATCTTGTTGGCATCCATGACACCAATACTACAAAGGCAGTACGAAAATATGGATCTACCTACCATGATTTATACCTTTCAGAACAAAGAAAGGTATAAGGTGTCACAAATACTATCCAGAAGCAAGATGGATTAAGGTACCAAAGTTTGTATTTACATACTCAAGGTTTCCAAGTATTTAAATACACATATAGCTTTAGATTGTGGACTAAGTGAAGATTTAGCAATAGATTTGATCTTGTAGTCCTTGCCAAGTTTATTGATCAATTTGTCAATGATTTTGTTGAGAAAGGTGAGACTAAAACCTTACAAGAAGTTCCAGATTTGTTGCAAACTTATGAGATAGACATGGAAATGTCCAAAGCATTGATGGTAGTAGAAGTTGACTCAAGTGCGAATCAAGATGCTCATAAGATGGAACAAATCTCACTGTGGAAACCCTAGACACATGAGAAAATATTGCAAGGCCTTCTTGGAAAAGAAAAAGACTACATCTTCTTCTCAAGGTATGTACATGATTGAAATCAATGTATCTCCTATTACATCTTGGGTTATTGACACAAGATGTGGTTCTCATATTTGCACTTCTGTGTAAGGACTATGACATAGTAGACTGCTCAGGCAAGGAGAGGTTAACCTACGAGTTAGGAGTGCAGCACATGTTGCTACATTAGCTGTAGGGGATTATTATTTATGTTTGCCTTCAAGCCTTGAGCTAGAACTTTTAAATTGTTTTTATGTGCCTTTGATTTCAAAGAATATTATTTTTGTGTCCACTTTGGACAACGTTGGATATCAATTTATGATAACTAATGGATTGCTGTTAATTAGTTTGAATGGTATTCAATATGGAATTGCAAGATTACATAATGGTTTGTATATTCTAGAATTGTATAATAATGAGATCTTCAATCTAGTGAATAAGAAAGCCAAGGTTGATGGCTTTAATCAACCTTACCTATGGCATTATAGGCTTGGTCATGTGAACCAAATTCGCATAGCAAAAGTCCATAAGGACGAAGTTTTGGACCTATTTGACTTCATGTCTTATGAGGTATGCAAGTCATGACCAAGTCACCTTTTACTGGGCACAGTGAAAGGGAAAAGGAACTTTTAGGCATCATCCGTAGTGATGTATGTGGACCGCTAATAGTACAAGCCAGAGGTGGATATTCTTACTTCATCACGTTTACCAAATGACCTCAGTAGATTCGGATATGTCTACTTAATGAGACATAAATCTGAATCCTTTGACAAGTTCAAGGAATTCAAGAATCAAGTACAGAATCAACTCAGCAAGAATATCAAGATTCTCTAATCCGATAGGGGAGGAGAATACTTGAGCTCAGAGTTTGATGCATACCTTAAGGAATGTGAGATTATATCTCAATGCACACCTCGTTACACACCTCAGCATAATAGAGTGTCTGAGAGAAGGAATCAAACCTTGTTAAATATGGTTTGATCAATGATGAGTTTCACAAATTTACCCACATTGTTCTAGGGCTATGCCCTAGAGTTGCGACATATACAATGAATCGTGTGCCGTCGAAATTAGTGAATAAGACACCATATGAAATATGGAACGGGTGAAAACCCATTTTGTCTCATATAAGAGTTTGGGGTTGTGATGCTTATATCAAGAAATTGACTTCGAAAAAGCTTGCTTCAAAGTCAGAGAAATGTATCTTTGTCGGGTATCCTAAACAGACAAGGGGATACTATTTCTATAATCCAGTTGAGCTGAAAGTTTTTGTTGCTTGAACTGGAGTCTCTTAGAGAATGATTTCCTTCAAAGAGAAGATGGTATAAGAAAGGTAGAAATTGATGAAGTTCTAGAACCACAAGATATATCAAACAGACAAACAAGATGATGTGCCATCAGAGATGGTTGAGCATTATAAGGAGATCGCTCCACAGGGAGTGGAACAAATCAAACCTCCAACACAATAGCCACATAGGTCTGGGAGAATACGTCGTGAACCCAAGAGGTATGGTTTTCTCATGACTCAAAGTGGCAACGTATTGGTCTATTAAGACGATAAGCCCAAAACCTATAATGACGCTTTTTCGAATATAGATTCTGCAAAATGGCTTGATGCCATGAAACTGAAATGGACTCTTTGTACCAAAACCAAGTATGCGATCTGGTGGATCCACTCAAAGGGGTCAAACCCATAGGGTGTAAATGGGTATTCAAGAAGAAGACTAACATGGATAGAAATGTTCAAACCTATAAAGCACGGCTGGTAGCAAAAGGTTTCAAACAAAAGCATGGGATTGACTATGATGAAACTTTTTCTCCAGTAGCAATGCTAAAGTCCATTAGGATTATGCTAGCTATGGTTGCATACCACGACTACGAAATTTGGTAGATGGATGTCAAAACTACTTTCTTGAATAGAAATCTTGAAGAGGACTTCTATATGGCACAACCCAATGGTTTCATTCTTGATGGACAAGAAGGAAAGGTATGCAAGTTGAAGATATCCATTTATGGACTCCAGTGTAAGGAAACGATCAAGCTTATCGCAGTGGAAAACAAAAATTATAAAGTACAGATCGTTCCCATTGAACGAAGATCAGGGCACAAATTATACAGTTTATATGTTAAATCAAAATCTACAGTAATATGAACAATCAAAGTAGAGTCGTTCAACACCATGATAACCTTGCCTACAACAAGCACCCATGTGTTACACCAGGTTGTTAGCAAACAACCTTGACAAGTGAGATTAGCCACTACCTTTCGATAGGGTCATTCAACACCATGATAGTCTTACCGTATTATCTGTGCCCTTGGTCAAAATAATACTAGGGCTATGGACGTTTCTAGAATGGCCACCATATGTGCTCATAGGGTTCTCATTATCAAGATTTGAAACACTTGATACCCTCGTCACAGTTCTACCATTCTAAGGACATATATCAATACATATAGATATGATTTACATGATATAGAATAAAAATGCCTTTTATTGATCAATGAACATTATAACAAAGAGTCAATTCTACAATAATTGATCAGCTCTAAGGCACCTATTCTAACAATCTCCCACTTGCACTATAGCCAATCATTCATGTATTTAATACCAAATGACCTCAAGTGCCATTCATTCTTCTATTGCGATAGAGGCTTTGCCAATAGATTTGCGAGATTGTCGTCAGTATGCACTTTACTTATCTGCACCTCTTTCCTCTCAACCATTTCTTTGATGAGATGGAATCGTCTGAGTATGTGTCTGGACTTTTGGTGAGACTGTGGTTCCTTAGCTTGAGCTATTGCTCCATTGTTATCACAATAGACATCTATTGGATCAACAATCGTGGAAACCACACCAAGTTTGGTGATGAACTTTTTAATCCTGACTGCCTCCTTGGCTGCATCGGATAATGCAATATACTCAATCTCCATTATAGAATCTACTATAATGCTTTGCTTGGAGCTCTTCCAGCTCACTACACCCCCATTGAGACAAAATACAAACCCGAATTGCAAACGATAATCATCTTTGTCCATTTGGAAACTAGCATCACTGTATCCTCGTACAGTGAGCTCATCTTCTCCTCCATAAACCAAGAACATATCCTTAGTCCTCTTCAAGTACTTAAGAATGTTCTTGATAGCCATTCGATGACACTGACTTGGATCCGATTGATATCTGCTACAAGTGCTCAAACACATGAGACATCAATCCGAGTACATAACATGGCATACATGATGGATCCAATTGCTGATGCATATGGGATCCTCTTTATCCTATCTCTCTCATATTGTGTTCTAGGACACATATCCTTAGAGAGATAAACACCATGTGACATCGGAAGAAATCCCTTCTTGGATTCCTCCATACTGAATCTTTTCAGTACATTGTCAATGTATGTACTCTGACTTAGGCTAAGCAACCTAAGCGATCTATCACAATATATCTTTATTCCAAGGGTGTAGGCTGCCTTTCCTAAGTCCTTCATGGAGAAGTACTTGGATAACCAAGTCTTTACCAACTGCAAGTTTGGTATGTCATTCTCGATCAAAAGTATGTCATCAACACACAACACTAGGAATGCCATTGTGCTCCCACTCACTTTCTTGTAAACATATGGCTCATCTTCGTTCTTGATGAAACCGAATTCTTTTATGGCTTCATCGAAACAAATGTTCCAACTCCTTGAAGCTTGCTTGAGTCCATAAATGGACCTCTGTAAATTGCATATCTTGTCAGCTTACCCATTAAGAACAAAACCGTCAGGTTGTGTCATATACACATCTTCTTCAAGGTTTCTATTCAGGAAAACTGTTCTGACATCCATTTGCCAAATCTCATAGTCATGATATGCAACAATCACAAGCATAATCCGGATGAATCTAATCGTGGCAATTGGTGAAAAGGTAGTCAATACCATGAATCTGTTTGAAACCTTTGGCAACCAGTCGAGCCTTATACGTATGCACCTTGCCATCCATGTTAGTCTTCTTCTTTAAGATCCATTTACACCCTATGGGTTTTACCCTTTCAGGTGGATCCACCAGAGACCACACTTGGTTGTGGTACATGGAGTCCATCTCAAATTTCATAGCTTTTAGCCATTTAACGGAATCTGGATCTGATATAGCGTCTTTGTTGGTCTTGGTAGACCAGTGCGTCACCATGTTGAGTCATGAGATAACCGTATCTCTCGGGCTCACAGCGTACTCTCCCAGATCTATGTAGCTCCTGTGCTACCTGAGGTGGTTCACTTTGATCCATAAGTTGTGGAGTAACCTCCTCCTGATGTTCAACCACCTCCTGTGGCACATCATCTTGTCTTTCATCTAATATATCTTATGGTTCTAGAACTTCATCGAGTTCTACTTTTCTCCTACTAGAACTTCTTAGAAAAAATTCCTTTTCTAGGAAGACACCAATACGAGCGACAAAAAATTTGCGCACTTTTGGGTGGTAGAAATAGTATCCTTTGGTTTTCTTCAGATACCCCATAAATATACAGTTACAGGATTTTAGGCCCAGCTTGTTCGAAGTTAATTTCTTGACATAAGCTTCGCAACCCCAAATCCATAGATAAGACAAGTTGGGCTTTCGCCCATTCCATAATTCAAATGGAGTCTTATCTATAGACTTTGACGGCACACGGTTCAAAATGTGAGTCACAGTCTCTAGAGCATAACTCTAGAATGATGCAAGTAGATCGCTAAAACTCATCATGGACCTAACCATATCAAGTAAGGTCATATTCCTCATTTCAAACACTCCATTGTGTTGGGGTGAATTGTGATACTATCCCACATTCTTTCAAGTATTTAGAAAACCCTAAGCTTAAGTATTCACCTTCTCGATCCAACCAAAGAGCTTTACTACTTTTGCCCAACATATTTTGTACTTCATTCTTGAATTCTTTGAATTTATCAAATGCTTCAGATTTATGTCTCATAAGGTAGACATAACCATATCTACTAAAATCATCAGTGAATGTAATGAAGTACGAATATCCACCTCTGGCTTCAACTGTTAGTGGACCACATACATCACTATGGATGATGCCTAACAGTTCAGTAGCCTTTTGACTTTTTCCTGTGAAAGGAGACTTCGTCATCTTGCCTAAAAGGCATGATTCACATACCTCAAATGACTGAAAGTCAAAAGGGTCCAAAACTCTATCCCTTTGAAGTTTTGCAATGCGAGTTTGATTAACATGACCTAATCTACAATGCCAGAGATATGTCTGGTTTTGATTGCTATGTTTAGCTCTCTTGGTTTCAACATTGAGAATATCCTTATTGTTTAAATCAAGAACACATAACCCATTATACAACCTTGCAATTCCAAATAGAATACCATTCAAACTAAAGGACAACAATCCATTAGAAATCTCAAAATGCTATTCTATATTATCCAAAGCAGATACTGAAATAATATTTCTAGAAATAAAAGGTACTTAATAACAGTTATGAAGTTCCAACAACAAGCCCGAAGGCAAAGATAAACAATAATGTCCTACAGTCAATACAGCCACATGTTCTCCATTTCCAACTCGTAGGTCCACTTCTCCCTTCGCGAGCAATCTACTCTACCTTAGTCCTTTCACATCAGTGGAAATGTGAGTACCACATCCTATGTCAATGACCCAAGATGTTGACAGAGAGAAGTTAATTTCAATCATGAACATACCTCAAGTCGAAGCCTCTAACTTCTTCTTGCTGGCGAGGAAAGTCTTGTAGTGCTTTCTCCAATGGTCAAGCTTGCCATAATAGAAGCAAATTACTTTCCCGCCCTTCCCAACGCCACTCTCAGGCTTAAGAGCACCCTGTCCTTTGAGCTTGGACTTGGGTTTGGCCTTGGCCTTACCTTTGCCCTTACTTTTTCCTTTACTGGCAGCAGCCAGTAAAATAGGTTTGGACTTTTTGATGTCTTGCTCTACAATCCTCAGCATGTTCAAAAGCTCTAACCGAGGTTTCACCACCGTGTTCATGTTGAAATTGATAATGAACAGTGGTAAAGAATTAGGTAATGATTGCAGAACTAAATCCATTTGTAATTCTGCATCCAACCCAAACCCCAAAGTCTCAAGCCTCTCTATGTGCTCTATCATCTTGAGCACATGAAGGCCAACTTCGGTTCCCTTAGTCATGCGACTTCCAAATAGTATTTTCGACACCTTGTACCTCTCATGTCAAGCATTTCCTTCGAAAAGCTCTTTGAGCTGCAGAATAATGGCAGTAGCGTCCATATTCTCATGCTGCTTTTACAGCTTAGGTGTCATCGATACTAATGTTAGGCATTGAACGCCTTTAGCATCATCAAGGAACTTTTAATAAGTATCCTTCATTTCCTAAGTGGCATCAAGACCAGGCTTGGCCATGTATGGCTTAACAAGGATATACAACTCTTTTCGGACTTTAGTATAATCCGAAGAATACAATACTAGTCTAAGAAATTGGATCCATCTAGCCTGCACTCTTTCTCGATTATCGGTCGCAAGTTCATAATGCTCATTTTGGTGAATCTATAACTGCAGAAAAGTAGAAGTCATTATAATGTTCATTAACGTTTAATATGGTCTTTTATTAAACAATGCTTCCACTATTTTACTCAAGTCAATAACCCTCACTATTAACTCGGGAAAGCCCGTTGGCTTTCCTAGTGGACTGAGATCCCAAAATGGGTTAATTAGGTAGGCCAAAAAACGTAATCCACACCAGTTGATAGCTCTTACTACCAACCTCAAATGTGAAACAAGCCAATCACACAATCCAACGACCTAGCCATCCTCCTCAAGTGTGATTCCTAATATTAGTAGAGTGGACACTACATGTCGCCATGTACACAACATATGTACTTCTATACTATGCCTATGACGTGTTTATCAACCTTCGTTGTGGCGAAAAAGCAAAACTGTCATTTTAAGTCGACCCATCACTATTAAGAAAAACTCCAATGAAATTTAACCTCACACTAGTAGAAGTGTGTTAGAGTAGATGCCCTAGAGCCAATAAATTATTGTAGAATTGACTCTTTGTAATAATGTTCATTAATCAATAAAAGGCATTTTATTCTATATCGCGTAAATCATTATTATTGCAATATGTATTGATATATGTCCTTAGAATGGTACAACCGTGACAGGGGTATCAAGTGTTTCAAATCTTGATAGTGAGAACCCTATGAGCACATATGGTGGCCATTCTAGAAACGTCCGTAGCCCCAGTATTATTCTCAAGTAAGGGCACGTATAATACGGTAAGGCTATCATAGTGTTGAACGACCCTGTCGAAAGGCAGTGACTGATCTCACTTGTCAAGGTTGTTTGGTGACAACCTAGTGCAACACATGGGTGCTTACTGTAAGCGATTACACCGGGCAAAGCAAGTTCACCGGATCGACCCACCCACCAGAGGATTCCATATGGATGGTAACCCTAGTGTCTATTGAACAAATCCTCTAACGAATGGTGGTGCATGTGATCCTTAGACTTGAGATCACCAAAGCGCCTTGTGCACTGATTGGTGTAGTTTGACACTAGCCTAACGCAGTTCTTTTCGTAAAGTCGCAATACGATGGTGATTGGCTGCATCAAGGAGTGTATCAAGACTATGGTGGATTGACAGAGGATTCATCACTCTCGGGTACGGGAGAAGTTATCTCACGGCGTAATTCAGTATATGGCAATGACGTTAAAACTGTGGCCACAATGGGATTGAGTTGTTACGCTATCCAATTTATAATACGGGTCATTGGTCCAGAAACTGAATACATAATATCGAGAGTAACCGAAGGTTGACACTATTTCTATGCCTTCGCCTCGCCGAGATAACGATAATGAAATGATCGAATTGGGCATGGTAACCATATCGCTGACAGGTAGCTACTTTGTCAATCCAGAATCTATCGGGTGGCCATGATGCCTTGCTAGGGGCCAATCTTGGTCTGTGTATTGTGAGACGATTAATTGGTGTTAATCGCGATACTATACACTGTCGATATGATGAGGAGCCTATGGGTCACACACATAGAAGATAATTTAAGATCCAAGAAGAAAGAAAGGCATTTTCGTCTTTTAAGGTGAAAGGGTATTTTGGTAATTTCACAGTGTAATTAAATTTGCTGAGGTCATAGCCTTCATTTAATTTGTTAAAAAAAATTAAATAAGTGAAATTACGTTTACATGTGTGTTCGCACATATTTAAATATATTATCATTATTGTTAAATGTTAATATATATTTAAATATATATTAATTGATTTTAATTGAGATAATGATGGAAAAATAAAATATCAAATTGCGAGTGTTTGGCAACATGGGGCGTTTGGGTTGGAGCCCAAGCCTATTCCATATGGGATTAGGGCAACTTAATTAACTATAAAAAGAAAAGTGTGTTAATTGTTTTTAATTAATTGATTTCTTTTAGAAATTAAAAACACACACAGCAGCCCCTTTGATAAACATTCCCACGACAACAACACCTTTTTTGGTCTAAAATCAATTCAATTGATTTGCTTTCTTCTTAATCTTAAAGCCAAAGAGGATCTAGCAAATCCCTCTTTGGTTCTTTTGAGATTGTCTTCGTGTGGACTACGCAAGGTTCGATCCTATACTTGGATCGGTAGCAAAACATTCGTCGACAAATTTGGAGGAGCCTCCAACGTGCGTTTGTTTTCCTTAAACTCATATTTATTTTTTTGCAGATTTTATTTTAATATGAATTGTAAAATTGTACCCTTGATCTTGGCTCATGTAAACGATCCTTAGAACGATATTTTTTTTGTTTCTACTGCGTATATGGGACCATTTACTAACAGTGGTATCAGAGCCTAGGGTACTAAGTTTTACAATTTTTTGGATGGTTGATAACATGTATTTGATGATATAATGTTGCCTTATAAAATCTGCCTTAAATCATGTTTTAAGAAATTGATTAATCGATTAATTTTAATATGTTGATGATCTGCTGGTTTGCTATAATGGTTGATGGATTTTTATTGAGATCAATGTGTTTGATTGATTGCAAAATTTGTTTAAAGTGTATATGGTTATTGTATGAATAGATCTGGAGCTACAGATCTGTGTACGCTTGCCGCGGCGATATAACCCATTGCCATAGCGAGCGTTGTTCACTGTGTGAAACCGCCCTCGCCACGTGATCGCGTCTTACGGGAGACGCTGGTCTGAAAATAGCGCTCGGCTATGTGTCAAGCCATCGCCGCAGGCGATCGTCCAGCCAGGATGGGAGGTCTTGTGCCAAACCCTCGCCGTGGCGAAGGTACGTTAAGCGTGAACGTCAAGTAATCAACAGACACCACAGCAATCTAACTCATCGCCGTAGCCAGCGCACTTTTGAGTGCGCAAGGGGCTAAAATGTAAAGTTTCAAAACTTTTGGACCAAACATAATTCTACAAATTGTCAGGGGGTAAATGGTAATTAACTCTCTAATTTCAAAAATTGATTGTTTTTTGAAATGAATGCCGAATGCCTTGTACTTGTTTGTATATTGCATGGTGCCCGGTACATGAGCCTTAGACCTAAGGGTGAATGTTTTAAAATATTTTTGGGTATGTATGGTTGTATAATTTATTAAATAGGGCGTGTCCTGCTTTTCTCTTATTCTCGATGTACATTCGTTTCTCATCTTATTCCCCTCGAATGTAAATCGGGGTTTCTAAATTTATTGATATAAAGAATTTGTATAATTATTTATTGTAAATTTAGAACGATATTTTTTGTAATGTACTTGAAGACGGAGTAAAGGATGAGGCAACCATACTTGAAGACTCAAGATGTTTATTACAGGACCCCTAGGTGACCCACCGATTCCTCTAGGCTCGAGGAAATCGGTTTTAGTTGGGCCATGTACCGACACATTTTAAATTGTGTTTAGAATGCATGCTAAGTTTGAATGTTGAATAACATGCCAAACAATGTCATTCTAACAAAGATAATAATCTAGTGAGACATTAAATAATAAACCCTCAATTAAAGTATATTAAGTCACGTATGCCTTCCATCACCATGGTTTTAATCAAACCACTATTCGTCGAAACCTTGTTCGCCAAAGCGAAGGGTACACTTCTACCAGTGGGAGGTTAAAATGCATTGGAGTTTTCCTTAATGGTGATGGGTCGACTTAAAATGACGGTTTTGCTTGTTCGCCAAAGCAAAGGTTGATAAACGCGTCATAGGCATAGTAAAACAGTACACATATTATTTGTACATGGTGACATGTAGTGTCCACTCTACCGACACTGAGAATCACACTTGAGGACAATGGTTAGAGCGATTGGATTGTGTGATTGGATTGTTGGCTTTTTCACATTTGAGGTTGATAGTGGGAGCTATCAACTTGTGTGGATTAAGTTTGTTGGCCTACCTAATCAACTCATTTTGGCTTGTTCGCCAAAGCGAAGGTTTGAAATGGGCAGGATGAGATCTCGGTCCACTAGGAAAGTCAACGGGCTTTCCCGAGTTAATAGTGAGGGCTATTGGCTTGAGTAAAATAGTGGGAGCATCGTTTAATAAAAGACTATATTAAATAATAATGAACTTATAATAAATTTATCTTTTCTGCAATTGTAGATTCACCAAAATGAGCATTATGAACCTACGACCGATAATCGAAAAAGAAAATAGGTTAGATGGATCCAATTTCTCAGTCTGGTATTGTAATCTTCGGATTATACTCAAGTCAGAAAAGAAATTGTATATCCTTGAAAAGTCATACATGGCTGAGCCCGATCCCGATGCCACTCCGGAAGTTTAGGATACTTTACCAAAAGTTCCTTGATGATGTTGATAGCGTTCAATGCTTGATGTTAGCATCACGACACCTATCTTGCAAAAGCAAACATGAGAATATGGATGCTTCTTCCATTATTCTACACCTCAAGGAGCTTTACGAAACAAATGCTCAACATGAGAGGTACAAGGTGTCGAAAGCATTGTTTGGGAGTCGTTTGACTGAGGAAGCCCAAGTTGGTCCTCATGTGCTCAAGATGATTGAGCACATAGAGAGGCTTGAGACTTTGGGATGTGGCTTGGATGTAGAATTACAAATGGATTTAATTCTGCAATCCTTGTCTGACTCTTATGCTCCGTTCATAATGAATTTCAATAACCGAATATTAAATACACTCCTTGTTGCAGCCAATTGTTAGAGTAGATGCCCTAGAGCCAATCAATTATTGTAGAATTGACTCTTTGTAATAATGTTCATTGATCAATAAAAGGCATTTTATACTATATCTCGTAAATCATCATTGTATGTATTGATATATGTCCTTAGAATGGTAGAACCGTGACGAGGGTATCAAGTGTTTCAAATCTTGATAGTGAGAATCCTATGAGCACATATGGTGGCCATTCTAGAAACTTCTATAGCCCTAGTATTATTCTGAAGTAAGGGCACAGATAACACGATAAGGTTATCATAGTGTTGAACAACCCTGTCGAAAGGCAATGACTGATCTCACTTGTCAAGGTTGTTTGGTGACAACTTGGTGCAACACATAGGTGCTTACTAAATGCAAGTTCACTGGACTAACCCACGAGAGGATTCCATATGGATGGTAACCCTAGTGTCTATGGAACAAATCCTCTAACGAATGGTGGTGCATGTGATTCTTAGACTTGAGATCACCGGAGTGCCTTGTGCACCGATGGGTGCAGTTTGACACTAGTCCAACGCAGTTCTATTTAGAGCTGTCAATACGGTAGTGATTGGCTGCATCAAGCAGTGTATCAAGAATATGGTGGATCGAAAGACGATTCATCGCTCCCCGGTATGGGGGGAAGTTATCTCATGACGTAATTCAGTAAATGGCAATGACACTAAAAATGTGGCTGCAGTGGGATTGAGTTGTTGCTCTATCCAGTTTATAATTCATGTCATTGGTCTAGTAACTGAATACATAATATAGAGAGTAACTGAGGTTGACACTATTTATATGCCTCGGTCTCGTTGAGATAACATATGATGAAAGGATCGGATTATACGGTAACCATATCGTTGGATGTGTGGGCTGCAATTGAATACAGAATCTATTGGGTGGCCATGATGCCTTGCTAGGGGCCAATCTTGGTCTGTGTGTAGAGAGACGATTAATTGGTGTTAATTGCGATTCTGCACACTACTGGTATGATAAAGAGCCTACATGTCACACACATAGAAGATAATTTAAGAACCAGTTTACAAGAAGGGCATTTTCGTCTTTTTAGGCGAAAGGGTATTTTGGTAATTTCACAGTGCAATTAAATTTGCTGAGGTCATAGCCTTTATTTAATTTGATATTAAAATTAACTAAGTGAGATTACGTTTAAATATGTGTTCACATATATTTAAACAAATTATCATTATTGTTAAATGTTAATATATTATATATATTAATTTAATTTAATTGAGATAATGATAATTAAAATAAAATATCTTAAAGGGGCTGTTTGGATACAAGGAGTTGTTTGCGTTGGTGCCCAAGCCTATTCCATGATGGAATAGGGTATAGTGTTGCACTATATAAGTGCAACACTTCATGAATTAATAAAGAGAAATTTTTATTTTTCATTCAAAACAAAACTCCAGCTCCCCTTTTCATTCTCTCCCACACCAGATTCCTTTTGTTTGGGAAAAAGTTTTTGATTAATTTCTTCTTGGTTCTTAAAGACTAAAGAGGATCTAGCAAATCCCTCTTTAGTTCCTTGGGGTTGTCTTCATGTGGACTACATTGGTTCGATCCTACACTTGGGTCGATAGTGAAATCCCTTCCGAGACAAACTTGGAGGAGCCTCCAAACATGCGTATGAGTTCTAAACTTTAAACTGATTTTTCTGCAAATTCTATTATAATGTATACACTGTAATTTTTGTGCCCTGATCTTGGTTCTAAGGAACGATCTATCATGTAAATTATTTTGTTTTCCGCTGCAATAGATGATCGTTTCCTAACAATGGTATCAGAGCCTAGGGTACCAGATTTTACATTTTTTGTGAATGGTTGATTGCATGTATTTGATTGATAACATGTTGCCTTGATAAATCTGCACAAAATCTGCCATGAAAGCATGTTTTAAGAAATCAATTAATTAATTAATTTAATTTGTTGATGATCTGCAATTTGGAATATACTGGGTTATCGATTTTTGTTGAAATCACTAGTTTAGATTGATTGCAAAATCCGTTTGGCGTATTTTGGTTGCTGGTTGAACTGTTCTGTTGCAAAATCCGAGCACACTTCAGAGTGCGCAGGGGCCAGGTTGAAAAGTTTCATAACTTTTGGACCAAATGTAGATCTGCAGATTGTCATGTGGTAATTAATAATTCACCCACCCAATTCAAAATTGATTATTTTTTAATGTATGCCATGTACTTGTTTGTATATTGCATGGTGCCCGGTACATGAGCCTTAGACCTATGGTGAATGCTTTAAAATTTTTGGGTATGTATGGTTGTAATTTATTTAATAGGGCCTACGTGTCCTGCCTTTCTCCTCTTCTCGATGTACATTCTCTTCTCATCGCATTCCCCTCGAATGTAAATCGAGGTTTCTAAATTTGTTGATGTAAAATTAGTTTGAAATTAATTTTATTGTAAATTTAGTATGATGTTTTTGTAATATACTTGAGACGGAGCAAAGGACGAGGCAATCATACTTGAGGACTCAAGATATTTATTACAGGACCCTTCGGTGACCCACCGATTCCTTTAGGCTCAAGGAAATCGGTTTTAGTTGGGCTATGTACCGGTACGTTTTAATATTTAGTTTAGAATGCATGCTAAGGTTGAGTGTTCAATAACATGCCAAACAATGTCATTCTAACAAAGATAATAATCTGGTGAGACATTAAATAACAAACCCTCAATTAAAGTATATTAAGTCACGTAAGCCTTCTATCACCATGGTTTCAATCAAACCAGGGTCGTCTGAAACCTTGTTCCCAAGCGAAGGGTACACTTCTACCAGTGGGAGGTTAAAATGCATTGGAGTTTTCCTTAATGGTGATGGGTCGACTTAAAATGATGGTTTTGCTTGTTCGCCAAAGCGAAGGTTGATAAACGAGTCATAGGCATAGTAGAGAAGTACACATATTGTGTGTACGTGGTAGCATGTAGTGTCCACTTTACTAATACTGAGAATCACACTTGAGGACGAGGGTTGGGGCCATTGGATTGTGTGATTGGCTTGTTGGCTTCTTCACATTTGAGGTTGATAGTAGGAGCTATCAACTATTGTGGATTAAGTTTGTTGGGCTACCTAATCAACCCATTTTGGCTTGTTCACCAAAGCGAAGGTTTGAAATGGGCCGAATGGGATCTCAGTCCACTAGGAAAGCCAATGGGCTTTCCCGAGTTAATAGTGAAGGCATTGACTTGAGGAAAATAGTGGGAGCGTCGTTTAATAAAAGACCATATTAAATAATAATGAACTTTATAATAACTTTTTCTTTTCTGCAATTGTAGATTCACCAAAATGAGCATTATGAACTTGCGACCGATAATCGAGAAAGCAAACAGGTTGGATGGATCCGATTTCTTAGACTGGTATCATAATCTTCGGATTATACTCAAGTTGGAAAAGAAATTGTATATCCTTGAAAAACCATACATGGCTGAGCCTGAGCCTGATCCTGATCCTGATGTCACTCAGGAAGTAAAGGATACTTATCAAAAGTTCCTTGATGATGCTGATGGCGTTCAATGCTTGATGTTAGCATCGATGACACCAATGCTGCAAAAGCAGCATAAGAATATAGACACTGCTGCCATCATTTACACCTCAAGGAGCTTCTCGAAGGGAATGCTCGACATGAGAGGTATAAGGTGTCAAAAGCACTGTTTGGAAGTCATCTGACTAAGGGAGCCCATGTTGGTCCTCATGTGCTCAAGATGATTGAACACATAGAGAGGCTTGAGACTTTGGGATTTGAGTTGGATGCAAAATTACAAATGGATTTGATTCTACAATCCTTGCTAGACTCTTTTGAACCGTTCATAATGAACTTCAATATGAACCACAATGGTGAAAACCCTGTCGGAGCTTTTGAACATGCTGAGGACTGCAAAGTAGGACTTGAAGAAGTCCAAACCCAAGCCCAAGCCCAAGCCCAAAGGATAGGTTGCTCTTGGGCCTGAGAGTGGCATAGGGAAGGGCAAAATAGTCTGCTTCTTTTGTGGCAAGCCTGGCCATTAGAGGAAACACTGCAAAGCTTTCCTCGTAAGCAAGAAGAAGTCAGATGCTACGACTTTAGGTATGTTTATGATTGAGATTAACTTCTCTCCCTCAACATCTTGGGTCATTGACACAGGATGTGGTACTCACATTTGTGCAGATATACAGGGACTAAGGCGAGTAGAGTGCTCGCTAAGGGAGAGGTGGACCTACGAGTTGGAAATGGAGCACATGTGGCTGCATTGGCTATAGGGACTTACTGTTTATCTTTGCCTACGGGCTTGTTGTTGGAACTACATAACTATTATCACGTACCTTCTATTTCTAGAAATATTATTTCAGTATTCGCTTTGGATAGTATGGGGTATCA
Organism: Pistacia integerrima; assembly: GCA_026225825.1. NCBI lineage: Eukaryota > Viridiplantae > Streptophyta > Magnoliopsida > Sapindales > Anacardiaceae > Pistacia > Pistacia integerrima. The sequence goes on from CM047749.1 coordinate 16,237,261, forward strand.
TTTTGAGATATCTAATGGATTGTTGTCCTTTAGTTTGAATGGTATTCTATTTGGAATTGCAAGGTTATATAATGGATTATATGTTCTTGATTTAAACAATAAAGATATTCTCAACATTGAAACCAAGAAAGCTGAACATAGCGATCAAAATTAGACATATCTCTAGCACTGTAGATTGTGTCATGTTAATAAGACCCGCATTGCAAAACTTCAAAGGGATGGAGTTTTGGACGCTTTTGACTTTCAATCATTTGAGGTATGCGAGTCATGCCTGTTAAGCAAGATGACCAAATCTCCTTTCACAAGACAAGGTGAAAAGTGGCTATGAATCTTGTTAGGGCATCATCCATAGTGATGTATGTGGTCCACTAACAGTTGAAGCCAGAGGTGAATATTCATACTTCATCACATTTATTGATGATTTCAGTAGATATGGTTATGTCTACCTTATGAGACATAAATCTGAGGCCTTTGATAAATTCAAGGAATTCAGGAATGAAGTACAGAATATGTTGAGCAAAAGTATTAAAGCTATTCGTTCCGGATCGAGGAGGTGAATACTTAAGCTCGGGGGTTTTAAGAATACCCTGAAGGAATGTGGGATAGTATCACAACTCACCCCTCCGTATACACCCCAACACAATAGAGTGTCTGAAAGGAGGAATAGGACCTTACTTGACATGGTTAGGTCCATGATGAGTTTTAGTGATCTACCCGCATTATTGCCCCAAGGGGTTATGCCTAGAGCTGCGACTCACGTTTTGGAAGGCCGTGTGCAGTCCAAAGTCTATAGATAATACTCCATATGCATTATGGAGTGGGCGCCCGGGAACTTGTCTTATCTAAGGATATGGGGTTGCGAAGCTTATGTTAAGAAATTGACTTCGAACAAGTTGGGCCCAAAATCCTATAAATCTATATTTGTGGGGTATCCAAAGGAGACCAAAGGATACTATTTCGACCACCCAAAAGAGCGCAAAATTTTTGTTGCTTGTTCTGGTGTCTTCCTAGAAAAGGAATTTTTTCTAAGAAGTACTAGTGGGAGAAAAGTAGAACTCGATGAAGTTCTAGAACCACAAAATATACCAGATGAAGGACGGGATGATGTGCCACAGAAGTTGGTTGAACATTAAGAGGAGGTTATGATAATCCTAGGATTATACTGTTTTATCTAGGCTTTTTGGCTGGATTTTGGATACTTCTTATTTGGTTTGTGCCTACATTCCAACTTAATTTCATATATTTTATGTTTCAGGCCAAAACGTGTAGTTTGTAACGACTCGATTCTTGTAAAACATGCACAGTGAAAATACACGTAACCATAATATAAAAAAGTTGGGCCCCAAAAATTTTTCTTTCATTAAACATATGCATTCTTATACAAATATATACAAGGTTTGTACATATGCAAAACTATCAAAGTAGGGTGGACAGTGTAGCCATTTCTCTTCGTGTGCCGATGTCCATCCAACTGTGTCCTCATCTAGAACCTCCGCAAAAACATAGGGAGCAACGGATGAGCACAAACAAGGCTCGCAAGTAAACCCCGAACTCAAATATCTCAAGAACTCTTTTCTTTAATCACTAGCTAATCACTCTTTCTCATAGCTCCTCTATACTAACCTTTCTTTCTAGGTAAGTCACGGCCCCATCTCGACCGGAGGCACGGCTGGGACTCGCCCCTCCCCACTCCCTATGACTTCTACTCATTCTAGCCGATCGGATTCTGGTTATGCATGGATTCGAACCTTTGGCCACGTGAGTGCATAGAAACTCGGGTAAACTCGGGTATAGCCCTCATCCGCATGTACACTACGGGCTACCACCACCACTTCTCTTTCCGATACTGCCGCTTTATCATGCGGCACATGCGGGAATACTCTACCCGTACTCTGTGTTTCCCCATCACACAACCTACTCTATTCTCTTATTAAACACTACTCTAGCTTTACTCTATAGTGCTCATTCTCTCTTTCTTTCTACTCTTGGAGTACTCTAAACTCAAAAGTCTCTACTCTTTCTCTACTCTCTTTTCTAATGCATAAGTAAAGCATAATTAGTGCACATCAATGACTCATACTCATTAATGAAAAGTAACTATGACATGTAGCAACAATTAAGGCTCTCTACCCTTACTTATGATTCTCTTGAGCATTTCATCAAACAACTCATGTGCATAAATAACTCTACTCTAACTCTAACTTTTCTGTTTTCTTTAATCAATCAAATGGGAGAAAACTCCCTCATAAACCCTAAAATCCCTATCAAAAGAGAAACACTTCCATAATCTTGCTCAAAACCTCCTCAAACTCCAATCAAACTCAACCCAACATCAAGCAAAATACAACACTTCTCATAACTCATAACTCAAACATAATTACTTACTCTCATTCAACAATTAAAAGAAAAACACATATGTATTTCAATCCACTCAAAAAGAGTTCTTAGATCTCATCTTAGGTTGAGTTTACTTACCTTATGAGAAAAATTGGCTTCTTTAGCACTTCTCCTTTCCTTTGGAAGCTTGCTTTTCCTCTACAACTTAACCAATAATCACAACATGAGATTCTAATCAAAACATAGGAAAAACTCCCTCATCTAAAGTACAAATCCTTACCTTAGAAGCTTTAGGATTAAAAACCCCCACAAAAAGTTACTCAAAAAGGCTCTGGAAATCCTTGGAAGATTGAAGGAAATTTGAGAGAGTTTAGAAGAATGAAGGAGGCGGTGGAATTGGGAAAATGAAGAACTTTCAAAGGCTAAACCCTTTTTAATATCTCTCAATACTCATTATTCCCATTTTGCCCTTGCTCTTTTATGGAAATTCCATCCATATCCTTTGATTCCTTACTAACACACCCCCAAACTAACATATTCTCCTTGAATTTTCCTTACAATTTACTCCCCACTTTTCCTGCTAATTAGGGGTAGAATGGTCAAATTGCCTTAGGGAAGAAAATATCTAAAACTTAACAAACATTTTAAACGGCCTGTCGCCGCGGCGAAGCAACTTCTGTCGCTGCGGCGAAACTATCCAGCAGCTTCCCTGTGGCTTCAACACCTCTTCGCGCAGCTGAAGATTCTTCGCCTGCCAAGCACGGCAGACGAACTTCTTCTCGCTTTTTTCAACCAATTTCTGGCAAGTATACAACACAACACTAATATTACCAAATACCAACTCAAATAAGAGCAAAGGAAGAAACAACAACTACGTACCCCTCCTGTGGGAGTTACAATTCTTCCCCTTAAAAAGAATTTCGTCCCCGAAATTCATACAAATAACTCGGGAAGCAATTCTCGCATGTCCCGCTCTACCTCCCAAGTGGCCTCTTCCACTTTGTGATTCCCTCCATAGGATCTTCACTAACGGAACACTCTTGTTCCAGGGAGCCCCTTCTTTTAACCCTTCGATCTAAGATCTCGGAACTGACGTTCTTCATATACAAGATTCTCTACTTCAACGTCCCTCCCTACACTCAAGATGTGGAGGGATCACTTACGTATTTCCGTAGCATCGAGACATGAAAGACATCATGCACTCTATCCATACTAGGCGGTAGTGCCAACCCGTAGGCCACCTTTCCTACCCGTTGCAAGACTTCAAATGGACCTCACGTATCGCGCTGCTAACTTCCCTTTGCTTCGGAAGCGCATTACTCGCTTGAAGGGGGAAACTTTCAAAAACACTTTATCGCCCACTTGAAATTCGACTTTTCTTCAAGCTTCAGAACTCTTTGTCGATCTTGGGCTTGCTTCATCCCTGCTTCGATCGGCCTCACATCTTCTATCAATTTTTGAGTCACCTCCCTGGCCCAAGAGCCGACTCACCTAACTTTCACCTACCTCATCCCAATGTAGGAGATCTACATCGTCTACCATACAAAGCCTCGTAAGGCGCCATCTTAATTAATAGACTGATAACTATTGTTGTAGGCAAACTCCACCAAGGGTAATATTTCGTGCCAAGATGCTCTATAATCCATACAGAGCTCAACATATCCTCAAGCACTTGATTTGTCCTCTCGGGTTGCCATCTGTCCGAGGATGATAGGCGGGTCAACGCCAATTTAGTACCCAAGTTCCTCTCGTAAACTCATCCGTATAACCGAGACAACGGAATCTCCTATCTGGACACTATTGTCTTGGGCACACCATGTAACCCGACTATTTCCTTAATGTAGATCCGAGCCAACTGATCCGTAGTAGTGCTTTCCTTTACGGAAGAAAATGGGCTGATTTGGTTAACCTATCCACAATCACCCATAAAGCATTATACCCTCTCGACTCTAGGGAGACCCGGTGATGAAATCCATTGAAATACTCTCCCATTTCCACTGGAACACTCAATTGGTTTGGAACTTAACCAACCTCGAGCCGTTGATGTTCTCGCTTTCACTTGTTCGACAAGTTAGACATTTAGCTACGAACTCGCAATGTCTTTCTTCATACCGTCCACCAATAGCTTTTTCTTTACGCCCCGATACATCTTAGTTGCTCCAGGATGAGCAAAGGTGTATGGTGTGTCATGAGCCTCCAAAAGAATTTTCGCTTCCACTCACCGTCGGGAGGAATACACAACCGATTCCTAAAGTAAAAGAGCACCATCTCTCACACAAAACTCTATCTTACCTTCAAGTACTCGTTGAAGCGTGTACGACACTCATCAGCCACTTGCTTTTCTTTCACTTCCCCGCAAAGTAGTTTGAATTAATTCTAACCTTGCGATCCCTCCCTAATCACTTCAATTTGCTCTCTACACAACTCTTCTATCAATTCTCTTGCTTAGTGAGTCAGGGATAAATAGGCTTTTCTACTCGGGGGCATCGGGCCCTACTACATTGGCTTTCCCTCTTGATATTTGATCTCGCACTCATAATCTTTTAACAAGCTTCTAACCATCTTCTCGCCTCATATTCAACTCCTTATGAGTAAAGAAATACTTCAAACTCTTATGATCGGTATAGATGTTACTCTTTGCACCATAGAGGTAATGCCTCCAAATCTTTAAGGTAAAGACCATCACGTTAACTCTAAATCATGCGTAGGGTATCTCATTTCATGATCTTTCAATTGCCGAGAGGCATATGCTATAACCCTACCTACTTGCATTAACACCGAACCAAGTCCTTGCAAAGAGGCATCCGTATAGATATCATAATCTACACCCTCCGCGCAACACTAACACCGGGGTTTTCCGTTGTTAACCTCTTTCCTCGCAATTCTTGGAAACATTCCTCACAAGCTTCACCAAACAAAAGAAGTCTCGTTTGGTAAGAGTTGTCAATGGTTTGGCTAACCGAGCGAACCCTTCCACGAATCATCTCAGAAGTACCGCCAAGCCCTAAGAAACTCCCGACCTCCTTTACCGTCCCTCGGCCTCTGCCACTCGAGGATTGCTTGCACTTTACTGGGTCACAGAGTCCCTTCCTTCGATACAAGATGGCCCAAAAAATATCACTTGATCGAGCCAAAACTCACATTTTGAAAACTTAGCATACAACGTTTCTCTCAACCGCTATAAGATTATTCTCAAATGTCCCCTCATGCTCTTCTCTTGACTTAGAATAAACCAGGATATCGTCTATGAAAACCACTATGAACTGATCTAAACAATCATGGAATACCCGGTTCATCAAGTCCATAAAAATTGCTGGGGCATTGGTCAAACCAAACGGCATCACTACAAACTCATAATGCCCATACCTCGACTAAAAGCGCCTTTAGCTACATCTTGCCCAGCCACTCTTACCTGATGGTACCCTGACCTCAGATCAATCTTGGAGAATACTGCGGCCCCCTTCAACTGATCAAACAAATCATCTATTCGGGGTAAGGGGTACTTATTCTTCACAGTTACCTTATTCAACTCTCTGTAATCAATACACATCCGAAGCGATCCGTCCTTCTTTTTGACAAACAAAATTGGGGCTCCCGGAGAATGACTCGGGTCGGATAAAACCCTTGTCCAAAAGCTCTTGGAGTTGCTTCTTCAACTCGAAGCTCTTCCAAAGGGCCATTCGATAAGGGGTGGGCTTTAGATATTGGTGTTGTCCTCGTGCTAGTTCGATACTAAATTCAACCTCTTTCCTTTTCCGGCGGCAAATCGGGGTAAATCTTCCCGGAAACACATCTAAAAACTCTCGAACTATAGGCACCTTCTCAATCTCCTGCGTGGAACATCACCACTTTGCACTACATGCGCAATATATCCAGAACACCCCTTTCTTAACATCTTTCTAGCCTTCACACTACTAATTAACATACTCAACCGATGGCCCTCTCCAAAGCTAAATTTATCCCCATTATCGAGATTAAATCTCGCTTTCTTCTTTCGACAATCGATCTCTACTCCATACCTCCCTAGGAAATCCATGCCCAAAATCACATCAAAGTCGGGCATATCAAAGACTATTAAATCGACTAGCTCGACCATGGATCACTATATATTCTCCTAACAACATCTCCCGAGTCAACACACTCACCCCATCGTAACTCAATCTTAATAGGTTGACTCACTGCTAGGTTTCAAACCTAATCTCCCGATCATCCCATGCGATATAAAAGAATGGGTAGCCCCTTAATCAATTAAAGCATATAAAGAAACAAAGATGGAATAGCAACCGACTGCATAACGATGGATTCGGTCTCGCCACCCCCGAGCCACCGTAAAAACTCTAGCATTAGCACCTCTCGGACCACGAGCTACGGGCGAAAACGAGCTTTACAATCCTTCTTCGATGCCCCGGCCGACGGCACAGTAACACACATTTCTATCCCTTAAACATTCCCCGAATGGTTCCTTCCACATTTAGCACAAAGGGCAACCTCCCTTCGGCTCAAATCGGGGCTTGTTCGCCAATCCCTCCTCCCGTTATTCTTGGGTTGGAACTTCTTCTGACCCTTACTTCTCTATTCCTTGTTGCATCTACCCTCTCCCTCCCTCGCAAAGCAGGGGGATGGTTCACGAGTACGTAAAGATGACTCTTCAAGAATGTGCTTATTCACATAAATCTCGCCTACGCACTTGTTAAAGCCTCATTGTAGGTATGAGGAGGCTCGGCTCTGTCATCACATCTCGGGCAATATCAGATTTCAACCCCTGTACAAACTTGTCCCTCCTCAAACTCGGAGTGTACACTATCCCGGGTGCAAATCGGGCGAGGGAATTGAATCTTACCGAATACTCCTTCACCGTACTAGTCCCTGCTTTCAAATTAATGAACTCTTGGACTTTCTCATGTACTCGGTCTTCCGTTCGATATTCACTTCAAACAGTCCCCGAATTCTGCCCAAGTCATTAAAACCGAGTCGTGAGTCTCTTCCATTAGTTCCCACCAAATTCTGGGCATCTCCCCGAAACAGAAACTAGCATATCCGATTCTCTCCCCCTGCTGCTTCATGGGAAACAAGGCCACTATCCGCCTACTGGACTTAAACCACTCTTCCGCTCGGTGGGATCCCTTGTGCCCTTAAACTCGGACGGCCGGTGTTGACTTGCAAGGTTGACTTGCAAGCCCCTGGACCGGATCAACTCGATGCGGTCTGTTGGGAGGCACCGGCCCCTCTCGTTCTTGTCTTGCGGGCCGTCCTCCCCTACTAGGGGAGGGTCTCGGCTTCTCGGTACAACTCCTCCCCCGACTTTACGCTAACACCTCTTGAACAATATTCGAATCAATGTCACATCAAGAGTGGGGGTTTGGATCTGGGGGTTAGAGGATTCTCCCTCATTCATCACCCTCTTACCCTTATTTCTTAAGCATTACGCCTCATCTACAAAACGATCATATTGGATCAATTTAAGAGAACACTCGACATAAGGAAATAAGTTAACTTACAATGGGCTATTGGACATCGTAGCGATGAGAATGGTACCTTTGTCAAATCCCAAAATCTTTGCTCTGATACCAAAAATGTAACGACTCGATTCTTGTAAAACATGCCACAAAGAAAAATACACGTAACCATAATATAAAAAGTTCCCGGGCCCCAAAAATTTTTCTTTCATTAAACATATGCATTCTTATACAAATATATACAAGGTTTGTGACATATGCAAAACTATCAAAGTAGGGTGGATAGTGTAGCCATTTCTCTTCGTGTGCCGATGTCCATCCAACTGTGTCCTCATCTAGAACCTGCAAAAACATAGGGAGCAACTTGGATGAGCACAAACAAGGCTCAGTAAGTAAACCCCTGAACTCAAATATCTCAGTAACTCTTTCTTTAATCACTAGCTAATCACTCTTTCTCATAGCTCCTCTATACTAACTTTCTTTCTAGTAAGTCACGGCCCCATCCCGGATCCCCGGGAGGCACGGGCTGGGACTCGCCTCCCACTCCCGGTGACTTCGCTCATTCTAGCCGATCGGACTTGGTTATGCATGGATTCGGAACCTTTGGCCATGTGAGTGCATAGAAACTCGGGTAAACTCGGGTATAGCCCTCATCCGCATGTACACTACGGGCTACACCTTCTCTTTCGATACTGCCGCTTTTATGATGTGGCGTACATGCGGGAATACTCTACCCGTACTCACAGGTTTCCCATCACACAACCTACTCTATTCTCTTATTAAACACTACTCTAGCTTTACTCTATAGTGCTCATTCTCTCTTTCTTTCTACTCTTGGAGTACTCTAAACTCAAAAGTCTCTACTCTTTCTCTACTCTCTTTTCTAATGCATAAGTAAAGCATAATTAGTGCACATCAATGACTCATACTCATTAATGAAAAGTAACTATGACATGTAGCAACAATTAAGGCTCTCTACCCTTACTTATGATTCTCTTGAGCATTTCATCAAACAACTCATGTGCATAAATAACTCTACTCTAACTCTAACTTTTCTGTTTTCTTTAATCAATCAAATGGGAGAAAACTCCCTCATAAACCCTAAAAATCCCTATCAAAAGAAAGAAACACTTCCATAATCTTGCTCAAAACCTCCTCAAACTCCAATCAAACTCAACCCAACATCAAGCAAAATACAACACTTCTCATAACTCATAACTCAAACATAATTACTACTCTCATTCAACAATTAAAAGAAAACACATATGTATTTCAATCCACTCAAAAAGAGTTCTTAGATCTCATCTTAGGTTGAGTTTACTTACCTTATGAGAAAATTGGCTTCTTTAGCACTTCTCCTTTCCTTTGGAAGCTTGCTTTTCCTCTACAACTTAACCAATAATCACAACATGAGATTCTAATCAAAACATAGGAAAAACTCTCATCTAAAGTACAAATCCTTACCTTAGGAAGCTTTAGATTAAAACCCCACAAAAAGTTACTCAAAAAGGCTCTTGGAAATCCTTGGAAGATTGAAGGAAATTTGAGAGAGTTTAGAAGAATGAAGGAGGCGGTGGAATTGGGAAAATGAAGAACTTTCAAAGGCTAAACCCTTTTTAATATCTCTCAATACTCATTATTCCCATTTTGCCCTTGCTCTTTTATGGAAATTCCATCCATATCCTTTGATTCCTTACTAACACACCCCCAAACTAACATATTCTCCTTGAATTTTCCTTACAATTTACTCCCCACTTTTCCTGCTAATTAGGGGTAGAATGGTCAAATTGCCTTAGGGAAGAAAATATCTAAAACTTAACAAACATTTTAACGGTACGCGCGAAGCCAACTTCGGATTGTGCGAAACTATCAGCAGCCTTCCCCCGTGGCTTCAACACCTCTTCGCCGCGGTTGGAAGATTCTTCTTCCCTGCCCCAAGCAAGCACAAGACCGAACTTCTTCTGTTTTTCAACCAATTTCAGGGCAAGTATACAACACAACACTCAATATTACCAAATACCAACTCAAATAAGAGCAAAGGAAGAAACAACAACTACGTACCTCAAGTGGGGCGTTACATAGTTAGAGCAAATACTGAGCGAAATTGAGTTTCTGGACCCAGAAGCAAGCGAATCTCAAGATTCGAGGGAGTTCTAAAGTGGATTTGAAGCACTATGAAGCTTGTTCCTATTGGAGAGCACCAAAGATTGAAGATTCAAGCAAGGAAGCAAGCGGAGGGCAGTTCTGTAATTTCATAATTGTGTAGAAAAGTTCGCCGCGGCAAAGTTCTTTCTTGCCGCAGCGATAAACTCCCGGGACAGATTAAGAATTTTAAACCAACTCATTGCCGCTGCGAAGAATATTCTTCGCCGCGGCGAAGTCTGCAAGATTTAGTTTTTCAAAACTGTGCTTTTATTTTAGGCGAGTTTTTAGGTTTCTTTTGGACCAACTATATAAGTGAGACTTAGCCATTTTAGAAAGGAGTTCGACATTTTTGGGAGAAAGAAGAGAAGATTGGAGATTGAACTCTTTGGATTCATCAAATAGGGAAGATTTTGTTCTCTTTTCTTTATTCCAACATGTTGAATGCATTGTTTACTGTTTTTATTTCTATTTGTATTAATTTTAGTATGAAACAACTCGTTTTGGGTTAGGGTTTTGATGTAATTGGGATTTTCATGTTTAATCAATAAATTAGTGTTGTTTTTACATTCTATTGCATGGATTGTGTGATTACTCTTGTTTTTATTGAAATTATTTGTTGAACATGATGAGACTGAGAAGTGAATCATGTATTAGCTTCTTAGAGTAATTGCCATTGTTTTATTGAACGCTAGAGATAGGTTTGAGAATCAATGAAATCAATTTAGGATTCCATTTAGCTTAACGAACTTGGAACTATCAATCTTCAAATTGTTGGGTGCGGAAGCTTGATAGGGAAAAGCAGGAAAACATAGCCTGAGAAGGTATGTTTTACACTTTAGGGAGTCCGATTTGTAATCCGTGCATGTGAGTGTAGAAGTAACATAATTCGTAGATTAATTCATAAAATCTTAGTGAAGTCAAAACCCTAACCGTTTGTTTAATTGATATTTCTCTTGAATTAGTTTTATTGTCATTAATTAGCCTTTAAAGTACATAGTAAATTTTGTTTTCACTTTAGCTTAAATTTCTCCCGCAAATCCAATATCTTTCGGTTTCTCCAACTTGATAAACAACTAGGAAAATTAGTGCTTAACAAACAATCCTCGTGGGAACGATACTCTACTTATCACTTTATTACTTTTTGTGACTAGTGCACTTGCTACACATTGCATGTTGTAATTTCAACGCATCAAGTCTTTGGCATTGTTGTCGGGGATTGTTTTTTTTGTTAACATTGAACTTTTCTTGTGTTAGCTAGATTGGAGTTTAATTTTAGTTTTAATTGTTTTCTAGTGTAATTTTGTTGTTCTTTTCTATTAGCTTGTGATCTCATGCTTTCTTTCTTTCTGTGTAGTTTATGCGAAGAGCTAGACGTCATCCAATGGTTCCTATTGATCCAGAGATTGAAAGAACTGCAAGAAGACTTAACAGAGAAAGAAGAGAACGAGAGGCTATAGTCATTGAGATGGCAGAAAACAGAACATTGAGGGAATTTTCAGTACCCACGGTTGATGATAGTGGTCCAAGTATAACTAGGCCACCAGTGCAAGCCAACAACTTCGAAATAAAGCTGGCAATCATCCAGATGATCCAACAGTCGGTACAATTTAAGGGAGATCTGAAGGAAAATCCAAATTCACACATTGCAAACTTCTTGGAGATCTGCGATACCTTCAAATCAAATGGAGTGTCAGATGACGCCATCAGATTAAGATTGTTTCCTTTTTCATTAAGGGATAAAGCAAAGGGATGGTTAATAGCACTACCACCAGGAACAATCACAATCTAGAATGAATTGGCATAAAAGTTCCTTACTAAATACTTTCCTCTAGCGAAATCTGCAAAAATGAGAAATGATATCACATCGTTTCTACATGAAGAGACTGAGTCACTTTATGAAGCTTGGGAAAGATATAAGGAACTGATGAGAAAGTGTCCACACCATGGTTTGCCAGTTTGGATGCAAGTCTAAACATTCTATAATGGGTTGATGGTTAATGTGCAAACGATGGTGGATGAAGCATCTCGGGGAGCATTGCAAAACAAGACACCTGAAGAAGTTTATAAGCCGCTTGAAGTCCTAGGGGCGTAACAACTATCAGAGACCCAATGAGAGAATGCAGTCGAAGAAGTCTATGGGTATTCATGAAGTTGATGCTTACCACGACCAACATTGAACAACTTACGACTTCGAAGCAATTAGGAGGTATGGAACACCTCAAATGACATGTGATTTTTGTGCAGGTAACCATGTGAGCCATGACAGTCAAGTGGGGAACACCTTTGCTTCAGCTTCATCATCATCGGAACAAGTCAACTACTTGGCAAGGAATCAAAGACAACAAAACAATCCTTTCTCTAACACATACAATCCTAGTTGGAGAAATCATCCAAACTTGTCTTAGGGCAATCAGAATCAGCTGAATAACCAAAATCAAGTAGGGGTGAATAATCAACCAGGGGATCAAAGATTGTCAAAATTGGAGGATATGTTTGGGAAATTCATGCAAGAGACCATAGGTTTCATGAGTGAGACAAAGGCAACTTTCAGAAACCAAGGGGCATCCATTCGAAACTTGGAGGTACAGGTGGGGCTGTTAGGAAACGATCCGAGTTGCGCAGCGGAAAAACAAAAATTTTACAACCATGGATCGTTCCTTAAAACCCAAAATCAGGGCGTAGAAATTACAATTTATATATATTACAAGAATCTGCAGAAAAATAAAAATGAGTTTAGATCCATACCCACGTTGGAGGCTCCTCCAATATTGTCTCTGAACGTGTTTGCTACCGATCAAAGTGTCGGATCAAACCCACAAAGTCCACACGAAGACAATCACAAGGAACCAATGAGGGATTTGCTAGATCCTCCTTGGCCTTAAGAAATCAAGAAGAAAACAAAAGGTGTTTGATTTTAGCACAAACTAAAAACTGGCGTGGGAGAGTGTTATTCTTTTTGTTGTGTTTTCTTTTCTCTCAAAAAGGAAAATTAAAATCTTATTAAAATCACACAAACACTTTTTCTTTTATAGGCAAACTTAGTTGCCCTATTCCCATATGGAATGGGCTTGGGCTCCAACCCAAACACCCCATGTTACCAAGCACTCTCGATTAGATATTTTATTTAATTCATCATTACCTCAATTAAAATCAATTAATATTTAATTAACATTTAACAATAATGATGATTTAATTAAATATGTGCAAACACACATTTAAACATAATTTCACTTATTTAATTTTTCTAACAAATTAAATAAAGGCTACGACCTCAGCAAATTTAATTGCATTGTGAAATTACCAAAATACCCTTTCGCCCAAAAAAACCAAAACGCCCTTCTTTCTTCCTGGCTCTTAAATTATCTTCTATGTGTGTGACCCATAGGCTCCTCATTATACCGGCAGTGTATAGTATCGCGATTAACACTAATTAATTGTCTCACTAATACATAGACCAAGATTGGCCCATAACAAGGCATCATGGCCACCCGATAGATTCGGATTTAGCAAAGTAGCTACCTGTCAACGATATGGTTACCGTACAATTCGATCCTTTCATCATACTGTATCTCGACGAGACGAAGGCATAGAAATAGTGTCAACCTCCGGTTACTCTCGATATTATGTATTCAGCTTCTGGACCAATGACTTGTATTATAAACCGGATAGAGCAACAACTCAATCCCACTGTGGCCATAGTTTTAATGTCACTGCCATATACTGAATTGCGCTGTGAGATAACTTCTCCCGTGCACAGGAGTGATGAATCCTCTGTCAATCCACCATAGTCTTGATACACTCCTTGATGCAGCCAATCACCACCGTATTGAAAACTCTAAATAGAACTGCGTTAGGCTAGTGTCAAACTGCACCAATCGGTGCACAAGGCACTCCGGTGATCTGAAGTCTAACGATCACATGCACCACCATTCGTTAGAGGATTTGTTCCATAGACACTAGGGTTACCATCCATATGGAATCCTCTGGTGAGTCAGTCTAGTGAACTTGCTACGGTATATCCGCCTATAGCAAGCACCCATGTGTTGCACCAAGTTGTCACCAAACAACCTTGACAAGTGAGATCAGTCACTGTCTTTCGACAGGGTTGTTCAACACCATGATAGCCTTACCGCATTATATGTGCCCTTACTTTAGAATAATACTAGGGCTATGGACGTTTCTAGAATGGCCACCATATGTGCTCATAGGGTTCTCACTATCAAGATTGGAAACACTTGATACCCTCGTCACAGTTCTACCATTCTAAGGACATATATCAATACATATTGCAATAATAATGATTTACGCGATATAGAATAAAATGCCTTTAATTGATTAATGAACATTATTACAAAGAGTCAATTCTACAATAATTGATTGGCTCTAGGGCATTTATTCTAACAATCTCCCATTTGCACTATAGCCAATCATTCATGTATTTAATACCAAATGATCTTAAGTGCCTTTCATGCTTCTGCCGCGATAGAGGCTTTGTCAATGGATCTGCGAGGTTTTCATCAGTATGCACTTTACTAATCTGTACATCTTTCCTCTCAACTATCTCTCTGATGAGATGGAAATGTCTGAGTATGTGTCTGGACTTCTGATGAGACCGTGGTTCCCTAGCTTGAGCAATTGCTCCATTGTTGTCATAATAGATGTCTATAGGATCACCAATTGTAGGAACCACATCAAGTTCAGTAATGAACTTCTTAATCCAGATTGCCTCCTTGGCCGCGTTTGATAATGCAATATACTCAGCCTCTATTGTAGAGTCCACTACAGTGCTTTGCTTAGAGCTCTTCTAGCTTACTGCACCGCCATTGAGACAAAATACAAACCCTGATTGCAATTGATAATCATCTTTGTCCATTTGGAAACTAGCATCAATGTATCCTCTTATAGTGAGCTCTCCTTCCCCTTCATAAACCAAGAACATATCCTTAGTCTTCTTCAGGTACTTAAGAATATTCTTGATAGCCATCCAGTGATGCTCACCTGGATCCGATTCATATCTACTATACAAGTGCTCAAAACACATGAGACATCAATCCGAGTACATAGCATGGCATACATAATGGATCCAATTGCTGATGCATATGGGATCTTCTTCATCCTATCTCTCTCATCTTGTGTTTTAGGACACAATTCCTTAGAGAGATAAACACCATGTGACATCAGAAGAAATCCCTTCTTGGATTCTTCCATACTGAATCTTTTAGTACCTTGTCAATATACACACTCTGACTTAGGCCAAGCAACCTACGTGATCTATCACGATAGATCTTTATACCAAGGATGTACGCTGCTTTTCCTAAGTCCTTCATGGAGAAGCACTTGGATAACCAAGTCTTTACCGACTACAAGTTCGGTATATCATTCCCGATCAGAAGTATGTCATCGACATACAACACTAGGAATGATACTGTGCTCCCACTCACTTTCTTGTAAACACAGGGCTCATCTTCGTTCTTGATAAAACCGAATTCTTTTACGGTTTCATCAAAACAAATGTTCCAGCTCCTTGAAGCTTGCTTGAGTCCATAAATGGATCTCTGTAACTTGCATACCTTATTAGCTTGACTATCAACAACGAAACCATCAGGTTGTGTCATATACACATCCTCCTCAAGGTTTCCGTTCAGGAAAGCAGTTTTGACATCCATTTGCCAAATCTCATGGTCATGATC
Organism: Pistacia integerrima; assembly: GCA_026225825.1. Taxonomy (NCBI): domain Eukaryota; kingdom Viridiplantae; phylum Streptophyta; class Magnoliopsida; order Sapindales; family Anacardiaceae; genus Pistacia; species Pistacia integerrima. The sequence goes on from CM047749.1 coordinate 16,252,889, forward strand.
TGCAGCTATTGCAAGCATAATCCGGATGGATTTAATCATGGCAACCGACGAAAAGGTTTCTTCATAGTCAATGCCATGAATTTGTTTGAAACCTTTGGCAACCAGTCGTGCTTTATAAGTATGCATGTTGCCATCCATGTCGCCTCTTCTCGGAAGACCCATTTACACCCTATGGGTTTTACCCCTTCAGATAGTTCCACCAGAGACCACACTTGGTTCTGGTACATGGAGTCCATCTCTGATTTCATGACTTCAAGCCATTTAATGGAATCTGGATCCGATATAGCGTCTTCGTAGGTTATGGGTTCATCGTCTTGGTAGACTAGTACATCACCATGTTGAGTCACGAGATAATCGTTTCTCTCGGGCTCATGGCGTACTCTCCCAGATTTACGTAGCTCCTGTGCTACCTGAGGTAGTTTACTTTGTTCCACAAGTTGTGGAGTAACCTCTTTATGATAGTCAACCACTTCCTGTGGCACATCATCCCGTCCTTCGTCTAGTATATCTTATGGTTCTAGAACTTCATCGAGTTCTACTTTTCTCCCACTAGTACTTCTTAGAAAATATTCTTTTTCTAGTAAGACACCAGATCGAGCAACAAAAATTTATGCTATTCTGGGTAGTAGAAATAGTATCCTTTGGTCTCCTTTGGATACCCTACAAATATACATTTACAAGATTTTAGGCCCAGTTTGTTCGAAGTCAATTTCTTAACATAAGCTTCGCAACCCCAAATCCTTAGATAAGACAAGTTGGCCTTCCGCCCACTCCATAGCTCATATGGAGTCTTATCTCTGAACTTTGACGGCACACGGTTCAAAACGTGAGTCGCAGTCTCTAGGGCATAACCCCAGAATGATGCAGGTAAATCACTAAAACTCATCATGGACCTAACCATGTCAAGTAAGGTCCTGTTCCTCCTTTCAGACACTCCATTGTGTTGGGGTGTATAAGGAGGGGTGAGTTGTGATACTATCCCACATTCCTTCAGGTATTCTAAAAACCTTGAGCTTAAGTATTCACCTCCTCGATCCGACCGAAGAGCTTTAATACTTTTGCCCAACATATTCTATACTTCATTCCTGAATTCCTTGAATTTATCAAAGGCTTCAGATTTATGTCTCATAAGGTAGACATAGCCATATCTACTGAAATCATCAGTAAATGTGATGAAGTATGAATATCCACCTCTGGCTTCAACTGTTAGTGAACCACATACATCACTATGGATGATGCCTAATAGCTCAGTAGCCCTTTCACTTTGTCTTGTGAAAGGAGACTTGGTCATCTTGCCTAACAAGCATGACTTGCATACCTCAAATGACTCAAAGTCAAAAGGGTCCAAAACTCTATTCCTTTGAAGTTTTGCAATGCGGGTCTTATTAACATGACACATTTACAGTGCGAGATATATCTGGTTCTGATCGCTATGTTTAGCTTTCTTGGTTTCAATGTTAAGAATGTCTTTATTGTTTAAATCAAGAACATATAATCCATTATATAACCTTGCAATTCCAAATAGAATACCATTAAAACTAAAGGACAACAATCCATTAGATATCTCAAAATGATACCCTGTATTATCCAAAGCGAATACTGAAATAATATTTCTAGAAATATAAGGTACATGATAACAGTTATGTAGTTCCAATAACAAGCCCGTGAGGGCAAAGATAGCGATAAGTCCCTACAGCCAATGCAGCCACATGTGCTCCATTTCCAACTCGTAGGTCCACCTCTCCCTTGGCGAGCACTTTACTTTGCCTTAGTCCCTGCACATCAGTATAAATGTGAGTACCACATCCTGTGTCAATGACCCAAGATGTTGAGAGAGAAAAATTAATCTCAATCATAAAAATACCTGAAGTCATAGACTCTGACTTCTTTTTGCTTGCAAGGGAAGCCTTGTAGTGTTTCCTCCAGTGGCCAAGCTTGCCACAAAAGAAGCAAACTATCTTGCCCTTCCCTATGCCACTCTCAGGCCCAAGAGCAACCTGTCTTTTAGGCTTGGGCTTGGGCTTGGGCTTGGGCTTGGGCTTAGGTTTGGCCTTGGCCTTACCCTTGTCGTTACCCTTTGCTTTACTGGCAGCAACCAGTAAAACAGGCTTGGACTTTTTCAAGTCCTACTCTGCAGTCCTCAACATGTTCAGAAGTTCTGACAAGGTTTTCTCCATCGTGTTCATATTGAAATTCATTATGAACGGAGCATAAGAGTCAGGCAAGGATTGTAGAATTAAATCCATTTGTAATTCAGCATCCAAGCCACATCCCAAAGTCTCAAGCCCCTCTATGTGCTTGATCATCTTGAGCACATGAGGACCAACTTGGGCACCCTCAGTCAGACAACTCCCAAACAGTGCTTTCAACACCTTGTACCTCTCATGTCGAGCATTTGTTTTAAATAGCTCCTTGAGGTGTAGAATAATGGAAGAAGCATCCATATTCTCATGCTGCTTTTGCAGCATAGGTGTCATCGATGCTAACATCAAGCATTGAACACTATCAGCATCATCAAGGAACTTTTGATAAGTATCCTTAACTTCCTGAGTGGCATCAGGATCAGGCTCAGCCATGTATGGCTTTTCAAGGATATACAATTTCTTTTCTAACTTGAGTATAATCTGAAGATTACGATACGAGTTTGAGAAATTGGATCCATCCAACCTGTTTTCTTTCTCGATTATCGGTCGCAGGTTCATAATGCTTATTTTGGTCAATCTACAATTGTAGAAAAGATAAAGTCATTAAAAAGTTCATTATTATTTAATATGGTCTTTTATTAAACGACGCTCCCACTATTTTCCTCAAGCCAATAGCCCTCACTATTAACTCGGGAAAGCCCGTTGACTTTCCTAGTGGACCAAGATCCCATCTTGCCAATTTCAAACCTTCGCTTTGGCAAAGAAGCCAAAATGAGTTGATTAGGTAAGCCAACAAACTTAATCCACACCAGTTGATAACTCCCACTATCAACCTCAAATGTGAAAAAGCCAACAAGCCAATCACACAATCCACTGGCTCCAACCATTGTCCTCAAGCGTGATTCTCAGTATCAGTAGAGTGGACACTACATGTCACCACGTACACACAATATATGTCTTTGCTCTATGCCTATGACGCGTTTATCAACCTTCGCTTTGGCGAACAAGCAAAACCGTCATTTTAAGTCGACCCATCACCATTAAGGAAAACTCCAATGCATTTTAACCTCCCACTGGTAGAAGTGTACCCTTCGCTTTGGCGAACAAGGTTTCGATGAACAGTGGTTTGATTAAAACCATGGTGATGGAAGGCTTACGTGACTTAATATACTTTAATTGAGGGTTTGTTATTTAATGTCTCATCAGATTATTATCTTTGTTAGAATGACATTGTTTGGCATGTTATTCAACATTCAACCTTAGCATGCATTCTTAACACAATATTAAAACGTGCCGGTACATGGCCCATCCAAAACTGATTTCCTCGAGCCTAGAGGAATCGATGGGTCACCTAGGGGTCCTATAATAAACATCTTGAGTCTTCAAGTATGGTTGCCTCGTCCTTTGGTCCGTCTTCAAGTACATTACAAAAATATCATTTAAATTTACAATAAGAATAATTATAAAAATTCTTTATATCAATAAATTTAGAAACCTCGATTTACATTCGAGGGGAATGAGATGAGAAGAGAATGTACATTGAGAAGAAGAGAAAGGCAGGACACGCAAGCCCTATTTAATAAATTTACAACCATACATACCAAAAAATTTAAAACATTCACCCTTAGTTCTAAGGCTCATATACTGGGCACCATGCAATATACAAACAAGTACATAACATTCATTTAAAAAACAATCAATTTTTTGAATCGGGTGGGTTATATATTAATTACCCTCCTAAATGTGCAGAATGTTCATTGGCTTTACAAGTTATTAAAAACTGCAAATTGGTCCCTTCACGAAAAATACAGAATTGGGAAAGCTACAGACTTCGCCGTGGTGAAGGTTTTATCTTTGCCACGGCGAAGATTTCCAGAGTGTACTTCGCCGCGGCGAAACCTGGAAATCCCCAAATCGTATAGTTCACGTTTTTTTTGCAGTTTTTGTGTAATAACATGAATCCAAATCAAATCGAACACACAAACATTCGACCAGGATATCAACCAACCAATATAACATTCATCAACACATTATTAAACCAATTTATCAATTGATTCATTCAATCAATAGTAGATTTACAGATTTTATAGATTTAACAAAAACAAGTTTTTCATGGTAGATTCATCAAGGCAACATGTTATCAACAAACACATGTAATCAACCATTCATAAAAACTGTAAAATCTAGTACCCTAGGCTCTGATACCACTGTTAGGAAACGATCTGAGTTGCGCAGCAAAAAAACAAAAATTTTACAACCATGGATCGTTCCTTAAAACCCAAAATCAGGGCACAGAAATTACAGTTTATATATATTACAAGAATCTGCAGAAAAATAAACATGAGTTTAGATCCATACCCACGTTGGAGGCTCCTCCAATATTGTCTCTGAACGTGTTTACTACCGATCCAAGTGTAGGATCAAACCCACGAAGTCCACACGAAGACAATCACAAGGAACCAAGAAGGGATTTGCTAGATCTTCCTTGGCCTTAAGAAATCAAGAAGAAAACAAAAGGTGTTTGATTTTAGCACAAACTAAAAACTGGCGTGGGAGAGTGTTATTCTTTTTGTTGTGTGTTTTCTTTTCTCTCAAAAAAGCAAATTAAAATCTTATTAAAATCACACAAACACTTTTTCTTTTATAGGCAAACTTAGTTGCCCTATTCCCATATGGAATGGGCTTGGGCTCCAACCCAAACACCCCATGTTACCAAACACTCCCAATTAGATATTTTATTTAATTCATCATTATCTCAATTAAAATCAATTAATATTTAATTAACATTTAACAATAATGATGATTTAATAATTATGTGCAAACACACATTTAAACGTAATTTCACTTATTTAATTTTTCTAACGAATTAAATAAAGGCTACGACCTCAACAAATTTAATTGCACTGTGGAATTAACAAAATACCCTTTCACCCAAAAAGACGAAAACGCCCTTCTTTCTTCCTGGCTCTTAAATTATCATCTATGTGTGTGACCCATAGGCTCCTCATCATATCGGCAGTGTATAGTATCGCGATTAACACCAATTAATCGTCTCACTAATACACAAACCAAGATTGGCCCCTAGCAAGGCATCATGGCCACCCGATAGATTCGGATTTAGCAAAGTAGCTACCTATCAACGATATGGTTACCGTACAATTCGATCCTTTCATCATACTATATCTCGACGAGACGAAGGCATAGAAATAGTGTCAACCTTCGGTTACTCTCGATATTATGTATTCAGCTTCTGGACCAATGACCTGTATTATAAACCAGATAGAGTAACAACTCAATCCCACTGTGGCCATAGTTTTAGGGTCATTGCCATATACTAAATTGCGTTGTGAGATAACTTCTCCCATACCCATGAATGATGAATCCTCTGTCAATCCACCATAGTCTTGATACACTCCTTGATGCAGCCAATCACCACCGTATTGAAAACTCTGAATCGAACTGCGTTAGGCTAGTGTCAAACTGCACCAATCTATGCACAAGGCGCTCCGGTGATCTCAAGTCTAAGGATCACATGCACCATCATTCGTTAGAGGATTTGTTCCATAGACACTGGGGTTACCATCCATATGGAATCCTCTGGTGAGTCAGTCCAGTGAACTTGCTATGGTATATCCGCCTACAGCAAGCACCCATGTGTTGCACCAGGTTGTCACCAAACAACCTTGACAAGTGAGATCAGTCACTGCCTTTCGACAAGGTCGTTCAACACTATGATAGTCTTATCGTATTATCTGTGCCCTTACTTTAGAATAATTCTGGGGCTATGGACGTTTCTAGAATGGCCACCATATGTGCTCATAGGGTTCGCACTATCAAGATTTGAAACACTTGATACCCTCGTCATAGTTCTACCATTCTAAGGACATATCTCAATACATATTGCAATAATAATGATTTACGCGATATAGAATAAAATGCCTTTTATGGATTAATGAACATTATTACAAAGAGTCAATTCTACAATAATTGATTGGCTCTAGGGCATCTACTCTAACAGGGGCAAATAGCAGAAAAACTGAATGAGTGACCACAGGGTTCCCTACCAAGCAACATAGTGACAAATTCACGTGAACAAGTTAATGTAATAACTCTACGGAGTGGAACACTCTTAGAAGAGGTGGAACAAATAGGGAAAGAAGAGAGCCCACCAAAAGACTAGGAAGATTCTGATGAGAAAGTCGACGAAGAGATCATTGTTGAAGAGAAACCAACAAGTCCCAGGGAAGATGAACTAAAGAGGGAAGAGAGGCAAAGGCAAAAGAAAGAAAAATTGCCATTTCCCGAGATACCACCAGAGTTGGCACATCACACCCCTCTTGTGCCTTTTCCTCAGAGGCTTAGAAAGAAAAATTAGGATAAGCAGTTTACAAAATTCATTGAGATATTTAAAAAATTGCATATTAACATTCCTTTTGCGGATGCCTTGCAACAAATGCCGAGCTACGAAAAATTCCTCAAGGAAATTATGTCAAACAAAAGAAAGTTGGAAGAGGAGGAAACAGTGATGCTTATGGAAGAGTGCAGTGCCATTCTACAGAAGAAGCTTCCACTGAAACTCAAGGATCCAGGGAGTTTCAGTATCCCTTGTGTTATAGGAGATATTACATTTGATAGAGTTTTATGTGATCTAGTGATGAGAATGCAAAATGTCATATTTACCCCCCTTAATGTCTAGTCTTTTATACTTATTTGCTGCCTAAATATACTCATTATTATTCTAATTTGATTTAGGATGCAAATGGAGGCGTTAATTGCAAAACGGAACTAATTAAGTGAATTCGGACAGTTTCGATATTGTTTCGTAATCTGGGCATGACTCTCTCATCCAAGCTCCGATTGAGATGATTCAAAATGTTGTGGAACGCTAAGAAAGATATCTACAACTTTCATGCTTCGAGTTTGGAGAGACACTCGCTGCATAAAGGTTTTAATTGGGCTTGAAATTGACGCACCTGCACTGCCGACGTTCTGGAACATTCTGCCTTGTCATGCAAGTCCAATAGGCAATTTATTATTGGAAGATTTGAAGACCTGTTGCACGCAAGTTACAGCTGGAAACACCACTTTCCTATTTTGTATTAAGACTTTATTTTATTTTCAATTACTCGATTAGGATAAAGGTTATTTTGGGATTTTAGAATATTTTTAGGAGATTTAGATTTAGTAGAATTAAAATTCGAATTAGATATGGAGAGAGGGAGATCAGATTAGGGATTACACATAGACACACACGCCTCTCTTTCTCTCTTCTAGAATTTTTCTTTTCCTTTGAGTTTTGATTATGGCCATGAGTGGCTAAACTTTTTAAACTTGGTCGAAGGAAACAAGACTCGGAATCAATAAACTGTGAGATCAATCTAGTTTTTTTTCTTTAAGTGTTCAATTTATGTTTGAGTATTGGATGTTCTTCTATGCATATTTTCATCATTGTTGCGTTTAATTACTAGGAGGCCTACTAGTTTATTAATTGTTGCAATCTACTGCTAAGTTATATATCAAATCCATAATTGTTTGATCCCTCTAACTTGTGAAGTAATTAGGGTTTAAGAATTTCTTTGCGTCGGGGAATTATTAATGTCTTAAGAAGAACATTTGACTGAATTAAATGCAACCGCTTGAGTTTGTGTTGTTTAGCTTCATCAATCTCTCTAGGTCTTAAGGCTACCACTAGATTAAATCTTTAGTGCTTGTCTAGGGTTGTTTAGTAGTAAGGTTAATTAGATCGCTTGTTTCTTAATTAATTACAACTAAGGAGAGATAGGAAAATAGTTCCAACGGTGAATATTCAAGGTATGAATTGATTTAACTTTGTATCGATGATCAGTTGTAAGATTCCGATGGTGGATGTTGACCTAGAACAAGTTTCGTTATTTGATTGATTTCGATAGTTTAATTTGAATTGTTGTTCCTGAAATTATTTCTGTTTTAGTCAAAACCCCCCCGGCCTTGTTCACGTAACATTAAACTCGGCTAGACACTCTTCGTGGGAATGATCCCTACTCACACTACTACGTGTATTTTTTAGGGTAAAAAATAAAATAAAATAAAAACAACAAGAACTAAATAGGAATCACAAAAACTAAACAAAAAAATCAACTAGAATTACTCCCCAGTAACGGTGCCAAAATGTGGTGTGCTGTCATAGGCACCCAGAATTAAAACCCTAAAAAATACACGTAGTAGTGTGAGTAGGGATCGTTCCCACGAATAGTGTCCAGCCTTGTTCACGTAACACTAAACTCGGCTAGACACTCTTCATGGGAACGATCCCTACTCACACTACTACGTGTATTTTTTAGGGTTTTAATTCTGGGTGCCTACGACAAAGACATGCATTTTGGCGCCATTCTTAGGGAGTAATTCTAGTTGATTTTTTTGTTTTTGTTTTTGTGATTCCTATTTCGTTCTTGTTGTTTTTTTTTTTTTATTATATTTTTTATTTTGCAGAAAAAAAGAAGAAAAAAAGCGTGAGCGAGTATCTTGTTCGAATGAATAGTTATACTATTCATAAGAAAAATTTT
>CM047749.1:16269074-16341574 GCA_026225825.1 Pistacia integerrima
GCTGTGTTAGGAATTATTAAGTCTTAAGAAGAACATTTGACTGAATTAAATGCAACCGCTTGAGTTTGTGTTGTTTGGCTTCATCAATCTCTCTAGGTCTTAAGGCTGCCACTAGATTAAATCTTTAGCGCTTGTCTAGGGTTGTTTAGTAGTAAGGTTAATTAGATCGCTGGTTTCTTAATTAATTACAACTAAGGAGAGATAGGAAAATAGTTCCAACGGTGAATATTCAAGGTATGAATTAATTTATTTTTGTATCGATGATCAGTTGTAAGATTCCGATGGTGGATGTTGACCTAGACCAAGTTTCGTTATTTGATTGATTTTGATAGTTTAATTTGAATTGTTGTTCCTGAAATTATTTCTGTTTTACTCAAAAAACCCCCAGCCTTGTTCACGTAACATTAAACTCAGCTAGACACTCTTCATGGGAACGATCCCTACTCACACTCTACCTGTATTTTTTAGGTGGTTTTAATTTTGGTTGCCTACGACAGCACACCATCTAGTTGCAAGCATAAATCTAATGCCTTTTTCTGTTTTCAGGAGACTAGGGATTGGTGAAGTGAAACCAACGACCATTTCTTTGCAACTTGCAGATAGATCCATCAAGCATCTGAGGGGCATAATTGAAGATGTGTTGGTCAAGGTGGACAAAGTCATCTTTCTTGCAGACTTTGTTGTGTTGGATTGGATATGGAAGAGGACAAGGAAATGCCTCTCATCTTGGGGAGACCATTTCTTGCCACCGGAAGAGCCCTAATTGATGTGCAAGAAGGAAAATTATTGTTAAGGGTTCAAGATGAAATAGTGACATTCAATGTTTTTGAGGCCATGAAATTTCCATCAAAGTCTGATTCATGCTTTAGGGTAGACATGGTGGACACACTACTAGTATATGCTATTGAAGATAACACCCCTCAACTACCTTTAGAAGCTTGCATTGCCCAATAAAAAACAACAGAGGTAGATGAGCCGGCAAAGAATAAGTGTGCTAGACTTTTGGAAGCACTTTAGCTGATAAATGCAAGCCAAGATCCAGAATTTGAAGAATTTGACATTGAAAAAGATAAGGAAAAGGCAAGAACGGAAGAACCTCCAAAACTTGAATTGAAGCCTTTACCTTCTCACCTTAAATATGTGTATCTTGGTGAATCAGAAACCTTTCTAGTGATCATCAATGCAAGGCTGAGTAAATTAGAGGAAGAGCGGTTGATTCAAGTGTTAAAGGAGCATCAATCAGCAATTGGATGGACCATATCGGACATTAGGGCTATGGACGTTTCTAGAATGGCCACCATATGTGCTCATAGGGTTCTCACTATCAAGATTTGAAACACTTGATACCCTCGTCACGGTTCTACCATTCTAAGGATATATATCAATACATACAATGATGATTTACACGATATAGTATAAAATGCCTTTTATTGATCAATGAACATTATTACAAAGAGTCAATTCTACAATAATTGATTGGCTCTAGGGCATCTACTCTAACAATCTCCCACTTGCACTATAGCCAATCATTTATGTATTTAATACCAAATGATCTCAAGTGCCTTTCATGCTTCTGCTATGATAGAGGCTTTGTCAGTGGATCTGCGAGATTGTCGTCAGTATGAACTTTACTAATCTGCACGTCTTTACTCTCAACTATCTCTCTGATGAGATGGAATCGTCTGAGTATGTGTCTGGACTTCTGATGAGATCGTGGTTCCCTGGCTTAAGCAATTACTCCATTGTTGTCACAATAGATGTCTATAGGATCAACAATCGTGGGAACCACACCAAGTTCAGTAACAAACTTCTTAATCCAGACTACCTCCTTGGCCGCATCTGATAATGCAATATACTCAGCCTCCATTGTAGAGTCTGCTACAGTGCTTTGCTTGGAGCTTTTCCAGCTCACTGCACCCCCATTGAGACAAAATACAACCCTGATTGCGATCGGATAATCATCTTTGTCTGTTTGGAAACTAGCATCATTGTATCCTCTTACAGTGAGCTCATCTTCCCCTCCATAAACCAAGAACATATCCTTAGTCCTCTTCAGGTACATAAGAATAATCTTGACAGCCATCCAGTGATGCTCACCTGGATCCGATTCATATCTACTACAAGTGCTCAAAACACATGAGACATCAATCCGAGTACATAGCATGGCATACATGATGGATCCAATTGCTGATGCATATGGGATCCTCTTCATCCTATCTCTCTCATCTTGTGTTCTAGGACGCAATTCCTTAGAGAGATAAACACCATGTGACATCGGAAGAAAACCCTTCTTGGATTCTTCCATACTGAATCTTTTCAGTACTTTGTCAATATATGCACTCTGACTTAGGCCAAGCAACCTATGCGATCTATCACAATAGGTCGCATATTCCAAGGATGTAGGCTGCTTCCCCTAAGTCCTTCATAGATAAGCACTTGGATAACCAAGTCTTTACCGACTGCAAGTTCGGTATATCATTTCCGATTAGAAGTATGTCATCGACATACAACACTCGGAATACTATTGTGCTCCCACTCACTTTCTTGTAAACACAAGGCTCATCTTCGTTCTTGATAAAACTGAATTCTTTTACAGCTTCATCAAAACGAATGTTCCAGCTCCTTGAAGCTTGCTTGAGTCCATAAATGGATCTTTGCAACTTGTATACCCTATTAGATTGGCAGGGCATGCTTATTATTGTTTCTTGGATGGTTTTTCAGGTTATAATCAGATTGCCATTGCTCTTGAAGATCAAGAGAAAACAACATTCACTTGTCCTTATGGCGCCTTTGCATACAGAAGGATACCTTTTGGTTGTGCAACGCACCAGCCACATTCCAGAGGTGCATGATATCAATTTTTGGTGACATGGTGGAGCGGTTCATAGAAGTCTTCATGGATGACTTCTTTGTTTGCGGTTCTTCTTTTGATAATTGTTTGTCTAATCTCTCATTTGTTTTACAGCGATGTCAAGATACAAATTTGGTGCTCAACTAGGAGAAATGTCACTTCATGGTTCAGGAAGGAATTGTACTCGGTCACTGAATTTCAAAGGACGACATCAAAGTGGATCGAGCCAGAAGAGAAGTGATTGAAAAGCTACCACCACCTATAAATTTTAAGGCAGTCTGGAGTTTCTTGGGGTATGCGGGGTTTTATAGATGGTTTATCAAGGATTTCTCTAAAATCTCTAAACCCCTTTGCAATTTACTGATTAAAGATGTCTCTTTTGATTTTGATGATGAATGTATGCATGCTTTTCAAACTCTTAAGAATTTATTAGTGTCCGCACCCATTATTGCAGCTCCCAATTGGGAACTACCTTTTGAATTGATGTGTGATGCTAGTGATTTTGCATTAGGAGTAGTTTTAGGATAAAGGAAGAACAAAGTTTTGCATGTAATTCAATATGCTAGCAAGACACTAACTGATGCACAGTTGAATTACACCACTACTGAAAAAGAACTGTTAGCTATTGTTTTTGCATTTGACAAATTTCGTTCTTATTTGCTAGGTGCTAAGGTGATAGTCTACACGGATCATTCAGCACTCAAGCATCTGTTGGCAAAGCAAGAAGCAAAACCAAGGCTGATAAGATGGATCCTACTACTGCAAGAGTTTGAATTGGAGATCCGAGACAAAAAGGGGTCAAAAAATGTAGTGGCAGATCATCTATCAAGAATTGAATGACAACCCATGGAAGTGAAGAGGAAACTCAAATCAAGGAGACTTTCCCGGATGAGAAATTGATGAGAGTTGAAGAAGCATCTTGGTATGCAGATATTGCGAATTATTTATCATCGCGAGTGCTCCCAAATGGCATGACTTTCCAGTAGAAGAGGAAGTTTTTCTTTGACTTGAAGTTTTATTTCTGGGAAGAATCATTTCTATATAAATGCTATGCAGATCAGATGATATGTAGGTGTGTCCCAAAAGAGGAGATGGAGAGTATTTTATGGCATTGCCATGACAAGGAAATGGGTGGTCATTTTGGAGGAACTCGGATAGCAGACAAGGTACTTCAATCTAGATTTTATTGGCCAACCCTATTCAAGGATGCTTTTCGGGTAGTTCAAGAATGTGATCAATGTCAATGGAGTGGAAATATTTCAAGGAGAGATGAGATACCATTGAATAACATTCTGGTTGTTGAACTGTTTGATGTGTGGGAAACTGACTTCATGGGTCCTTTCCCAAATTCTTATGGAAATATGTACATCTTGGTGGCTGTGGACTATGTGTCGAAATGGGTGGAAGCAGTTGCATTGCCATCCAATGATGCCAAAGTGGTGGTTAACTTTGTGAGGAAAAACATTTTCTCAAGATTTGGAGTACCACGGGCAATCATTAGTGATGGGGGATCTCATTTTTGCAATAGACAATTTGATGCTCTCTTGGGAAAGTATGGAGTGAAACATATAGTGGCCACACCATACCATCCTCAGACCAACGGGCAAGTGGAACTGTCGAACAAAGAGCTGAAAAGAATTTTAGAGAAGACAGTTAACGGGTCCAGAAAGGACTAGTCACGAAAGTTAGATGATGCATTATGAGCATACCGTACTGCATTCAAGACTCCAATTGGTATGTCTCCGTTTAGGTTGGTATACGGGAAGGCATGTCACTTGCCGGTGGAACTCGAGCACAAGGCATTTTGGGCAGGCAAGAACATGGTTTTACAAGCTGTTGGGGAGGAAAGGATGCTGAAATTGAATGAACTAAACGAGTTTCATCATGAAGCGTATGAGAATGCTCGGATTTACAAAGAAAAGACCAAGATGTGGCATGACAAGCATATCACGAAGAAAAACTTTGAAGTGGGTTAGAAAGTTTTGTTGTACAATTCTAAACTTAGGCTCTTTCCTGGAAAACATAAATCTAGATGGTCCGGACCCTTCATAATTGCCGAAGTCTACCTATATGGGGATGTGGAGATTTCACATGAAGAAAATGGGACATTTAAGGTCAATGAACAGCGGTTAAAGCCATACATTGATGGGGCGATGAGTTGCAAGTCACTACCCATCAAACTCGACATCTCGGAATGAGGACTTGAGAAAGTCGAGCTTCCGAATATAAACAAGCTCTTTTTGGGAGGCAACCCAAGTGTTTTCAATTTTTGTTTGTTGTTTTGAATTTGTTTAGTTGTTTTATGACTTAGGAAATAATTTAATTTCGTTTGTTTTTGGTGTTTCAGGTGAATGATCAAAATGGGGCGAAAATCAGAATTCTCCAGATTTCGCCTCGGCATTGTTTTCACTGGAAAATTTTGCCGCGGCAAGAAATTTTCTTTGCCGCGGCATCTACGGTATTGTGCGAATGAATTAAGAAATTTGCCGCGGCGAAGTAAACTCTAAGCCGCGGCGTTGTTTTCACCAAAACATTTTGCCGCGGCATCGATTGTGTTACGCAATGGGATTAAGAACTTTGCTGTGGCAAAGTCTATTTTCTATAAAAATTTGCGATGACTTTTCATTTTCGCGAAAAACCTCCAAGAACTTCCAAAAGCCAAACACTTCCACTTTCAATCCATATAACTTCCAGTGAAATTTCTTCCCTCTACTCCATTCCTTAACCCTCACAAACACTAAATCAACTCACTTTGTCAAGGATTTTTGCAAAATTTTGAAGAAAAGTTTGGAAACCCTAGGTTTAAAAAATTTGTGGATCTTGCAATCTAGGCAGAAATTGGTGAGATTGGTGGTGCATTCTTCATGGGAGTGGTAAGATTTCAAATTCTCTAGCCTTAAATTTGGTCAATTGCGATTGTTAATGCCTTAAGTTTGAGAATTTGATTGAATCTATTGAGTTGTGAATTTTGGTGCAATTTATGGATTGATTTTAAAGTGTGGAGTTTGATTTGTTTTGTGTTCAAGAAGTTGGGTTTTCGATTTTGAAGTGGTTTGATTGAGTTTGGAAGAGTGGTGATTTGGGGGTGTAGGTGCAATTTTTGAAACCTTGGTGTAATTTAGGAGTGATTGTGATATGTAGAAAGGGTACTTTAGCGTTGAATTGTCAAGTTGAATTTTTAGTTTGGGGGTAGATTTGAGTGATCACTGTTGAAAACTAAAATGCCGCTCAAAATGGTTGCCAGAGGTAAAGGAAAACAGGTCGACAATAGGTTTGTAAATGAGAAGGCTAGGCAGCGGTATGAAGGCGTAATTAAATGAAAAGATAAAGGGTTTATTGTCGAGAGAGGATTAACCACCGCCCATAGAGAAGATTGGAATCAAGGGAGAGGTTGGGATATCTTTATGCGTGAACTAGAGCATTTACCCATAGAGCCAATAGTGATAGAATTTTATGCCAACTTCCCTGAGTGTGATCCCGGGCATGTTTATGTGAGAGGTATCAATGTGCCAATCGATGCGAAGATTATCAATGATTTCTACAAACTTGCCCCCATTAACCATGATGAGTACCAGGAATTTAAGAAGAAGCAGATTAAGGAGGAGGAGATTCTTAAGGTCATGGCAAAGCCAGGTACCTCTTGGGATATTTCGAAGAAGGGGAGAAGAAGCATTAAAGGAACGAATTTGATTCCTATGGCTAGATTGTGGCAGTATTTTGTTTGTGCGCGGATGGTCCTGGAGACACATTATAGTACAGTGGTTTTTGAGCGAGCAGTGTTACTTTATTCCATTGCCACTGGAAAGAAAATGGATGTGGGGAATATAATAATGGAGAGTATATGGCATGCAGCCAAACCAGGGTAAGGGAGCTTCGCCTTCCCACATCTCATCACTGAGCTGTGCACTCGAGTAGGAGTCAAGAAAGCAGACGATGAACCATTTATTCATCTTGCCTCACCCCTCGATCACGCCTATTATTGCAAGCTCCTTGATCGTCCTCCCAGTAAAGGACCCAGCTCCAGATCAAAACAACAAAGAACCACAACAACTGCCACAACATCCTCGACAAGGGAGCTACTGTAACAAATTTTGGACAAGGTGAACCGGATGGAATGACGTCAAGATTAGATGGCGGGTAGTGGCACTCCGAATGCTGTACGAGATGCAATACAACTGCTGCACCAATCTGGGCATTGATGTTTCAACCTTCCAATGGCAAGACTAGCAAGAAGAGGAAGAAGATGAGTCCATGGAAGAAGATGATGACGCCGAGGGAGAGGAGAAAGACGAAGAATGAAGCCTGAAGCATTTTGTTTTTGTATTTTCTTTTTTTTTCATTTGTTCTTGTTCTTCTTTTGTACATTGGAACTAATTTTCTTTTCTTTTTAGACTGTTAATTGTTGTTTGAATTTTATAGTTAGTTTGTAAGGGCGAGATTAGGTTGGAATATTTTCATATTATTCAGTGGAAATTTCTAACACAGGGGACACCATAGAATTTTATTTGTTTTACAAATGATGATGATGAGGAAGCCAAGGAATGGGTGTGCATGCTGTTGAACGAAAATCAGACTTCACGGATTAATCAGGGAACTATCTCGTACCTTTTTAATTTTGTTTTTCTATTCTTGGGATGTGCATGATGTGACATTGGGGACAATGTCATTTTTAGTTTGGGGGTAGGAAAATTTGAAATTTTGTTTTGTGTTTAGTTGTTTTTATGTTTTGTATTGTTGTGCCAATTATGAATTGCATAAGTCTATGATGAGAATAGGATTGTTGGGATTTTAATTATGGAAAATGTTAAGCATTGCTTCAAGTTTTGGTTGGTTGATGAAATTTTCTTTTCTAGAGGTTTGTTGAGTGGTTCAACCACCATTTTCATTATTCCGGCATGCTTAGAAACATTTTATGTGGTTAGGTGAAGTTTTGATAATGTTGGTGGACTCTAGAACCTAGTTGAGAAGTGCTTGAGGCGAAATTCTAGGAATAGACATTATTGAGGAAGTGATTTAGGCAGTTTTTTGGAATATTTGAGCCTTTCCAGCTGACCATGAAAATTTTTCTCTAGTCACCCATTTGAGCCTTATGAAATCATCACTGTCCTATTCTTCCTATGAAACTAAAAATGCCCAAACATTTCACCCTAAACATGTGTCACAACCTTTAAGAGAATTCTGAACCTAAAATAGACACAAAAGAGTTGGGAGAGTTGTGTGAGATTTTGTTGAACCAAAATAATAAGTTTGGGGGTCACGAGAAGGGCAAGAAGAAAGGGTAATTGACCTCAATAATGTTGATTTAAAAAAAAAAAATGAAATAAAGATCAAAAGAAATAGAAATTGAGAGTTTCATCACAGAATCAAAAATAAGAATTGCACATGTTGAGGTTTATAAAATGGTTGACACCTTGATCGGTGGTTGAGAAAGAAAATGGAGATTGATGTTGTTCTTAGTGTTTGCTTAAAGGAAACCAAGTTCTCTTACTTTGTTTATCTTATCCTTTTCTTTAGAGCCTACTAACCGAGCCTAATGTTATAAGCCTGTAAAGACTTTTTGATCCTTAGTGATGTCTAGTCCTCGTTAGTGGAGAGTTGCTCAATACTTAGGCTTATGGAGTCTACCATCATTTGATAAACTTTCCATTTCTGCATAAAATAATCCGAGAAGTCGGAAGGTGGACTAAAGTGGGGATTACCTACTCAGGAGGTCGATAGAGAAAAATAGTCAATGAACTTATAACTTCTTGGAGTGTTAAGCATTTTCCAGTCATAATGTTTCAAAAAATTTTGAGACTTGTATAAATTCTAGGCAGTTCTTTGTGTTTGATTTTTATTCTAATTTCTCTCATTTCATTTTCAATTTTGTTGTCTTTTTCTGTTTGTTAGTTGTTTTCTTTTAGTCGTATTTTGTACTTGATGCTCAGGGACGAGCATGTCTTTAGTTTAGGGGTATTTGATAATCCTAGGATTATACTGTTTTATCTAGGCTTTTTGGCCGGATTTTGGATACTTCTTATTTCATTTGTGCCTGAATTCCAACTTAATTGCATATATTTTATGTTTCAGGCCAAAACGTGCAGTTAGAGCAAATACTGAGCGGAATTGAGTTTCTGGACCCAAAAGCAAGCAAATCTCAAGATTCGGGGAGTTCTGAAGCGGATTTGAAGCACTATGAAGCTTGTTCCTATTGGAGAGCACCAAAGATTGAAGATTCAAGCAAGGAAGCAAGCGGAGGGCAGTTCTGTAATTTCATAATTGTGCAGAAAAGTTTGCCGAGGCGAAGTTCTTTCTTCGCCATGGCGATAAACTCTCGGGACAGATTAATAATTTTAAACCAACTCATTGCTGCGGCGAAGAATATTCTTCGCCGCGACGAAGTCTGCAAGATTTAGTTTTTCAAAACTGTGCGTTTTATTTTAGGCGAGTGTTTTAGGTTTCTTTTGGACCAACTATATAAGTGAGACTTAGCCATTTAGAAAGGAGTTCGACATTTTTGGGAGAAAGAAGAGAAGATTGGAGATTGAACTCTTTGGATTCATCAAATAGGGAAGATTTTGTTCTTTTTTCCTTATTCCAACATGTTGAATGCATTGTTTACCCGTTTTTATTTCTATTTGTGTTAATTTTAGTATGAACTAACTCGTTTTGGGTTAGGGTTTTGATGTAATTGGGATTTTCATGTTTAATCAATAAATTAGTGTTGCTTTTACATTCTATTGCATGGATTGTGTGATTACTCTTGTTTTTATTGAAATTATTTGTTGAACATGATGAGACTAAGAAGTGAATCATGTATTAGCTTCTTAGAGTAATTGCCATTGTTTTATTGAACGCTAGAGATAGGTTTGAGAATCAATGAAATCAATTTAGGATTCCATTTAGCTTAACGAACTTGGAACTATTAATCTTCAAATTGTTGGGTGCGGAATCTTAATAGGGAAAAGTAGGAAAACATAGCCTGAGAAGGTAAGTTTTACACTTTAAGGAGTCCAATTTATAATCCGTGCGTAATTCGTAGATTAATTCATAAAATCCTAGTGAAGTCAAAACCCTAACCGTTTGTTTAATTGATATTTCTCTTGAATTAGTTTTACTATCATTAATTAGACTTTAAAGTACGTAGTAAATTTTGTTTTGTAATACTTTCTTTCTAGCTAGTATACTCGTAAAATAATCAGTAAAACTCATTAAAAATATATATAAGAAAATACACATATAAACGAGTAATAAAGTATGGGCCCATAGTTAATTTTTCTTTATATACAAATATTTACAAAATAGCAACTTCACAATGTAGCCCAACCCTTCCACTGCGCGACGTTCCGAGCAACCGCAACTCACCTATTACTTGCAAAAACATTGAAAACAACGGAGTGAGCACTAATTGCTCAGTAAGTAACTCCGTTATGCTACTCTTCTCTCTCTGTTGCTTAAGTTCTGAATTTTCTTTCCTTACAACTAATTTCCCGGGTATTCTCTATTCTTTCTCATTCTTTCTTTTCTTTCTTTCTATTCTTTCTATTTTTTTTTTCTTTTCTATTCTTTCTTTCTTTCTTTCTTTCTTTCTTTCTTTCTATTCTTTCTTTTCTTTCTTTCTAGTCTTTCTTTTCTTTTCTATTCTTTCTTTCTTTTCTTGCTGATCAGACTCAGTTGAGGCATGGATTTGGAGCCTTGGCCGTGTGAGTGAATTCTCTAATTCTGGATACAGTCCTCATCCACACGCACTTCTAACGGACTGTACAATTCTTCTTTATGAATGCTGAGGCCGCTCACTAAAGACGGCGTGCATGTGGGGCTATGTCACTCACGGGCTCCCCATCGCCACAACCTTCTCTTCTTTTTATCTTTTTACACTTCTTTAAATAAAAAATCAGATTTGAATATCTTTAATATTCTCATTTCTTTCTATTTTCTCTTTAACATATTTTAGTGCTTTCTCATACTCTTATGAATATGTATGCATGCAGATGGTTTCATGCTTATAATTCTTTCTAAATTCACATGTTTAAATGCAACTAGATGGCACGCCCACGCGTTGCGCGAGTTTATTTATTATATTGTTTTTATTTTATTATCGAATTTTTATATTTTAAGAAATTGTAAATGATTATTGTTTCACAAAAAAATATGTCAAATATTGATTATAATAGAACATTTTGTTATTGTTCTTCTTTTTTATTATGTAATTGATAACATAGGGAAAAAGGAAAAACTATATACATAGCGTTTTTCTAATTATTTTGCTATCTTATCTGTAGTTCAACCTCTTTAGCAGCAACTAAAAACTCACATCGAGTTAAATCAGAGATAATATCCATGGTTGAACTCATTATCTCTAACAGACCATGGATAATATCTTTCAATTTGAGAATTTATTTGATCTCATTTTCTAGTTGGAATGATGTTGCTTCATCTATAAATCATGCACACACATATTAGAATAGATATATGACATTAAATATAAGATATATGGTTCAATGTTTATTACCGTGTGTTGTTGTTCTTGATGCTTCTGCCATTGCGAATACAAGTTTTTAAAGTAGAACAAAATTAGTATAGTGTGATATTTCAAATTGTATTTTGTTATGTTTATATAGGAACAACAAAATGCGAAAAGGTAGAATAGCAAGAGACTGTTCATTCTTTGTACACCGTATTTGGAATCGTGTTTTGTTGGTTTTTCGGTTTCTGGGTTGACAATGGTTCGTCTTCTGTCTGGTATTTGTTAATGATATGTTAGTGATATGATATAATTAAAGCAACTATTCGTATTTTGTTCAATGTAATTGGAATATTTAATATTTCAACTTTTGGATTATCAGTAATATAGTTTCACCGAAGTCAACAATACATTTTATCAATCGAATTATATTTATGTTTATCTATGCAGGAATATATGTAATATATGACTTGAATATATGCGAATCATCATGACTTAATCAAATTAAGATGGGCATGTGAAAGATATTAATAATCAATATTGTTTGTCCAATTGTTATTTTTTCCATTATAGTTATTCAATTTATTTGCAATTTTATTAACTAATAACCATAGATTTAATATGAATGTGGTATGATTATAAATAATTTTAAATCTACTTAGCCTATTTTACTATTATTGCATATAATTTTTTTTTTTTTTTTTTTTTGATACCATTACAATAGAAATATAATTTGTGTATTCTTATGTATAGCATATGTTGCGAAATCGTTTCACTAAACAGATAACTCAGTTCTACAAATAACATGGCTGTTGTAAATAATAGTAACAATCATTCGAATACAGGTCACAGAAACTCAAATCTTCGACCTCCAAGTCTTCCTATTGGGAGAAAATATTCTACTGGGAAGTCGGCTCAATACCATGCAAGAAGATTATAGAAGCCAAAATAAATACTAATAGTTTTGAGAAAGTAATTGAATGGAATGGTTCAGCTTGTCAAGAGGCTTTTAAAACGGCCAACCTTCGATATTGGTTAAAGATGTGTTAGGAAAAACATAGATGAACATGTAATTATACAGAAACAGTATAAAATGCGAACAAAACATTGTTCGGCAATTGTTCGTAATAATATAACACACATTGTTTGGTAATGTGTGATTCTATACAATAACATATGTGCTGGGAAAAACATGTATAAACAATATTTTCACTCATATCATTGAATTACTCTAGAGTGAATATATATGTCTCGTTTTTATTACATATTGTATTTATGACATACTATTTCATAATCTATAGAGCATCTCTTGCAACTGATATCACTTGGCCTTGTTATTCTGTCTTAGTGTACAACGTATTCATCTTCTTTATTGCAAGTTCCTAATATCCTTCGCTTGAGGAGAATGTTTGCTATTTGAGTCATGGATTTGAAAGTCTCTCAGAAATTCCTCATCCTTTGAAAAGAATCTGGTTGTTGTACCAATTTGAGAAGAAGTTGTATACCATTGTTATCATATATTTTTAGCAAAGCAACTGCAAAAATATATAGTGCTTGCATATTTTGTCTTTTGCTGGCTGCAACTAGCATAGGTATACCTGTGTAAATATCATGTTTGATAAATACTAAATGTGTTCCAAGCAGTAATAAAGCATGTTCATTTTTTGCATTTGCCAAGATTTGTAAAATTGAAAGTCCTTCTGTTGTAATTTTCGGTAGCTTGTGTCTTTGTTTGAAGATGTTTCTTTTACGCAACACTTGTTTTGCGTTGGATTATATATATAGAAATTTACATCTGCAATTGGATAGATAAGATGGATATGAATTGTGTATAATGTTAGAGTAGATGCCTTAGAGCCAATCAATTATTGTAGAATTGACTATTTGTAATAATGTTCATTAATCTATAATAAAAGGCATTTTATTCTACATCGCGTAAATCATTATTATTGCAATATGTATTGATATATGTCCTTAGAATGGTCGAACCGTGACGAGGGTATCAAGTGTTTCAAATCTTGATAGTGAGAACCCTATGAGCACATATGGTGGCCATTCTAGAAACGTCCGTAACCCGAATATTATTCTAAAGTAAGGGCACAAATGATACGGTAAGGCTATCATAGTATTGAACGATCCTGTCGAAAGACAGTGATTGATCTCACTTGTCAAGGTTGTTTGGTGACCACCTGGTGCAACACATGGGTGCTTAATGTAGGCGGATATACCGCAACAAGTTCACTGGATAGACCCACCAGAGGATTCCATATGGATGGTAACCCCTGTGTCTATGAAACAAATCCTCTAACAAATGGTGGTGCATTTGATCCTTAGACTTGAGATCACCAGAGCGCCTTGTGCACCGATTGGTGTAGTTTGACACTAGCCTAACGCAGTTCTTTTCAGAGCTGTCAATACCGTGGTGATTGAATGCATTGAGGAGTGTATCAAGACTATGGTGGATAGACAGAGGATTCATCACTCCCGGGTACGGGAGAAGTTATCTCACGGCGCAATTCAGTATATAGCAATAACACTAAAACTATGGCCATAGTGGGATTGAGTTGTTGCTCTATCCGGATTATAATATAGGTCATTGGTCTAGAAACTGAATGCATAATATCGAGAGTAACCGAAGGTTGGCACTATTTCTATGCCTTCGTCTCGTCGAGATAACATATGATGAAAGGATCGAATTGTACGGTAACCATATCGTTGACAGGTAGCTACTTTGCTGAATCCGAATCTATCGGGTGGCCATGATGCCTTGCTAGGGGCCAATCTTAGTTTGTGTACAGTGAGACGATTAATTGGTGTTAATTGTGATACTATACACTGCCGATATGATGAGGAACCTATGGGTCACACACATAGAAGATAATTTAAGATCCAAGAAGAAGGAAGGGCATTTTCGTCTTTTTAAGGCAAAAGGGTATTTTGGTAATTTCACAGTGCAATTAAATTTGCTGAAGGTCATAGCCTTTATTTAATTAGAAAAATTAAATAAGTAAAATTACGTTTAAATATGTGTTCACATATATTTAATTAAATCATCATTATTGTTAAATGTTAATATATAGATTAAATATATATTAATTGATTTTAATTGAGATAATGATTAAATAAAAATTAAATATCTAATTGGGAGTGTTTGGTAACATAGGGTGTTTGGGTTAGAGCCCAAGCCTATTCCATATTGGAATAGGGTAATTAATTTTTTACTATAAAAGAAAAATGTTTCTTTGTAAAAATATATGACTTTTCATTATTTCATTCTCTTGAAAACACAAACACAGCAGCCCCATTTCTCTCCCACGATAGAAACCCATTTTGCCTAAAATCAATTCATTTTGATTTCATTCTTCTTTAATCTTAAAGCCAAAGAGGATCTAGCAAGCCCTCTTTGGTTCTTTGTGATTGTCTTCGTGTGGACTACGTCGGTTCGATCCTACACTTGGGTTAGTAGCAAAAATGTTCAAAGACAAACGTGGTGGAGTCTCCAAACGTGCATATGATTCTCTTAACTCATGATTAACCTTTTTGTAAGATTTTACTTTAATATAAATTGTAAAATCATACCCTTGATCTTGGCTCATGTAAACGATCCTTGTATTATATTTTTTTTGTTTCCGATGCGTATATGGATTATTTACTAACATATAACAATATATAATAATTGATATTGTAGATGTTAGTAATACTTACGTCAAGCGGATTGATTGTAGATTTTTATTGCTAGTTTTAGTTGCTCTGACAATGATTTGCTGCAGTATTTCTTGTGGTAGTTGTAAGAAACTTGTTTTCTGTACTGTTGAATTTTGGTTAATCATGATAATCTTCCTTCTTTTTTTTCTTTTTTTTTTTTTTTCTTTTGTTGTTGTAAATGTCTACAATTCTTGTCAAACACTGTTTATATAATTTTTTTAGAAGATATTAAGTAGTCGTTACACTATTTTCAATTAATAATGTTGTTCACGAAGCGTTCTAATTTAGGGGAATGTGAATGGTTTGTTGACTTTTGGGATGAATTTTTGTGTTCTCCTATTTTGTTTGTCTTTAAACTACACTAAGTTTATCATTTATATTTGTTTACTTAGTATTTTGGAATACAAATGCAATGTATCTATATTTCTTATTAAATAATAATAATTGTTGTTATTACATGTATTTGTTTCATCGAACATATATATGATGCAATAAAACCGTGATTAAAATTAACAAAAATAGATGTAACTAATCTTGTATATTAAATGCATGATAATTTATAACATTCTGGAAAAATATATTGTAATTATTATAAAATACACTAATGATTTATATATTCAGGAAATATTAAATTGAATTTCTAAAAAATATTATATTTGATACATATTGTCAGTGATTTTGTGATGCGTTGTCGTTTTTGTATTATATTTTTTGTTTAGCAAAACGTCGTCGTCTAATGGTTTGATAATTGTTTATATATAACTTGGATTTATGTCAACATGTATCAGTTATTAATTCACTTATCACTTGTTTTCTTGTCGTTGACAATTGCATATATGTAAGTCTTTAATTTTTGTTTAAGTATTTGTTCTCAATTGAAATATGTTCGTTTTTTTAATCTTATCTGAAAATATTAGATATTTCATTCATATTGTTAATTTTTTGGTGTTTATTTTATTTTATTTTTTTACGGTTTGCAGATATGAGGTGGCCTTTTCATGCCTTAATGTGTTTATGTACATGAATAGCCACTGTCCAATAAAAAAACAAAAAGCATAAAAGTTAGAGGTAATACCCATACGGTGGATGGTCCAAACAAAATTTTTCCAATAATAACTACTTCACAAACCTTATAATGGAAATACGCACAGATGATCTTATTATTAGAAGCTACAGGCTGTATATTATTTCCACCATATAATTTTCTAACTCTTCCTACTTGTCTATCAACAGCAGAACTACAATATATAATGCATTGACCATTTCTAGGTAGATGGTAACCTTACCACTTCTGTGCTTGACCTTTATAATTTGTTCCCCAGCAACGATTAAGTCTATCTTTGACTTTAAGCAGAAAATCATAAGTCAGCCAATAAGGTGTCTACATAACAATGGAAATATCAGTTCAGTCAAGACATGATGTAGGAACGTGTCATTTCATCCTTTGAGACATGGTACCAGACTCCAAGAATACAGGTGAAATATTCAAATATAAAAAGCATTATCTAGGCTCACCTCTGCAAGAAATTCCGTCGAGGTAACACCTGATTCTTCTCTCAATTCTCTTATGGCTGCATTTCTCAGATCCTCCCCCTCATCAGCACCACCCTGTACAAAATGGCACAATGAATTTGAAGCATTGACAAACCCCATGCCACAGACGGTCATACCTCTCTCTTTAAGGTAAAAACAAAGTGTACATTCAAATCATCAAAATACTAAGATTGCCTCAATCCAAACCCCAAAACATCAATACTTCTATCATGCATATGATAGGAACATTTGGTTATATCTCCATTCACAAAAACACAAACCCCCGTTAAAGTGGACGAATACAGCTAGCTCATAAGTAAAAATATAAATAACAATAACAATAAGAAACAAATAAACCCATTGTACTTACCCAGAAAAAAAAATAAATCCATTGTAATAGGAACTATCGTTACAGAAGTTGCAAAACTGGACCTGCACAATCAGAGAAAAAAGAATATTAAAAAACTTTGGATAAATGAAACGAAAAGCTTGGTTTTATATGTATGATAAATGAAGGGATGATATCGAACCTGAGACTGCCACCTCTCTAGCGCTGTTAACATTTTGATCCAAACAAAGAGTTAGATAAAATAATGATGTGCAATTATCAATATTTCTATCATCAATTAAAGCTCTACTTATCAAACTAATAACTTAATCATACACATAATTCAAATTCAAAATCAAAACCCCATAAATCTAACAAAGCTCCTACAAATTACAAAAACAATCAATAATAGAAAATCACAAAAATTGAAATATTACCTCATCGTTTCCGTGCATCTACTTATGAAACCAATTAATATTCAATACCTATAATCACAAAAAACACAAACCCAAAAACAAATATCAGTCAAAATCACAAAAACACAACTGGGTTCTCTTAATTCTAACATGAATCAAAGACGAATCTGAAACCTTCTTGGATTTGAACTTTTAAGACCTCGGGTCAAGGGATAATTATATTCACCTATCCTGAGATTTTGCAAAATTGAAAACGATGATAAAGAAGAAAAGACTGTTTTCAATTTATAGTCTCCTCCCATGGGTTTTTGTCTCTCTGTGTAATTTAAAATCACAGTTACATGTTCATTCTTTCCAATTAAATTTAGATAACTCTTCAGGGTTCTAGCTGAAAGAAAAAAATTATTCAAATTGATAAGTTGGAACGGAGACAAAGAGTACCTAACATCAAGATAGCCGTAGCCAAAGTCAAGCAGATCCTTAGCTGCATGAACATCAACAGTCCCAACTTCTTCAACTCCAGTGCTACAAATTATAAGGTAGAAAAGAAACAGCCCATGAAGAGCAAGGAACGCAGCCCAAGAAACACCCATATGATTAAGAAATTTGAAATCTCCACAAACATACATAAACAATCGAATATCATGTATAAATGCTAAATGTACAGAGACAAAAAATATTAAAATCAAGATTTGATAATGACCGGTCAAATGCGATAAGAAAAAGCAAGATTCGTGCACTAATACCTCCGGATTTTGTGGCGGGTCTATTTCATTAGAGAGCGGCGACCGCGAAACTGACTTAGAGTGGGCAAACCTGTGAGAATTTATCCGATCAGAGACCGATGTGGCGTCTCCATTGCCTGATGGATCTCATCAATGAATAAGATAATCTGCCCATTTGAAGAAGTAACCTCCTTCAACACAGCTTTCAATCTTTCCTCAAAATCTCCACGAAACTTGGCACCAGCAACCAATGAGCCCATATCCAAGGAGATCAACACATTTGGACACTGGAGCATTAACCCAAAAGAAGCGAAGAAAATAAAAATGCAGTTAAGAAAGATAAAGGCAAACCTTGGCAGCACTGAGAACTAGTTCTCAGTGCTGCCAAGACTAGTTCTGTATTAAGATTTCACATTAACAGTTTAAGGGTTTGACGGTTTGTAGTAGTTAGAATGTGAAGAATCACTTATTAATGAGAATGTGAAGAGATTTCACGTTAATAGCTGAAAGGTTTGACAGTTTGTATTAGTGAGAATTTGAAGAGATTTCATCCACCAGCCAATCACATGCTGCCATATATTCATTAGTAATTTATCAAATTAAAAGAGGAACGTGAACGATCTCAAATTGAAAGAGGAATGTGAAAATATGTATTAAATACATTAATTGAATGCATGTGAATAATTTCTATTATAGCAATCTCTTAATATTCCTAGAAATCAATAACACACACGTGAATCATTAGTAATTTATCAAATTAAAAGAAGAATGTGAAAGATTTATATTGAATACATTAATTGAATGCATGTGAATAATCCCTATTATAGCAAGCCCAATAAACAACAAACACGTGGACTAATTAACGACATCCTACATAACGATCATATATTAATCCTACGTGGCGTCAGAAGAAGCAATCTGCTTCAGCATCATATAGATATATAGACTATGCATTATGGAATACAAATGTCATTCTCTATCATCTACAAACTCATCCCAAAGTAACACATAATCATACTCATACATGCACTCCTCTTTGGCATTTCATCAAACAATTCATGTGCACAAATCAACACTAATTTTGCTACACTTCTATCTCTATTCTAGGCAGCCAAAAACTTGGAATAACATCCTCCATGATTAGCGCCAAATCTGTCCAAAAAACACATTCCAAAATTTCCACTTCAATTCTTCCAAATTTCAACCAAACATTCATCAAGTATCAAATACACCAACACAACTTCTCATGGATAGGTTCTAATCATCATTCAACATCAAATCCATCAACAATTCTACATATAACACATATATATGCATAAAGAAAATTCTCTACATAACATAACTTAAATCATACTTAGGGTAGGATTTACTTACCTTTGATATGAGCAATTCAACCCTTTAAGAATCTCCTTTGATCAAACTCTCTTCCTCTTAAATCCTATGAGCACAAACCATCAAAATTCAACACTTTAAAAATTAAAATCACTTAGTGCAAGGATCTTACCTAAAGATGCTTGGGATTGAAAATCCACTTAAAAATACCCAAAATCTATGAATTTCTTTTGAAGAAGAAGTGAAGAAATTGAGAGGATTTGGAGGAGAAGGTGGCGTGAAAATGGGTTGAAGAGTGGCTAGGGTTTCACTCTTCATTCCTTGATATAACATAAAATTATCTATAGTTTCCCATTTTGCCCTTGCACTTTCTTTAAAATTCCATCTATGTCCCTAGTCAATTACTATAATGCCCTCATTTTTATTGCATTATCCATGAAATTCTATCTCCTTTCATTCCCCACAATCTCAACTAATTTTGAGTGAAAAGACCATTTTACCCTTAATGCAAGTTTAAGGCATTTTCTTCACATTTTCTTAAAATAACTTTAGCAAATATCAACTAAAGGTATAAGAGTATAAATTAAATTACATACCTCCATGTGGGCATTACAATTCTGCCTCTCTTGTAAGAATTTCGTCCCTGAAATTCAAACAAACGACTCGGGATAGCGGTTTCGCATGTCTTGTTCTACCTCCCATGTTGCTTCTTCTACTTTATGATTCCTCTATAGGACTTTTACAAGTGGAATACTTTTGTTTCGAAGCTCTTTGATCTTTCTGTCTAAGATCTGCACTGGTTGCTCCTCATAAACACTACAAGAAAATTGACATTTTGCAACCAATTTTTTAGTAACTAACCAGAATTAGTTGCAAAAATGCTGCATTTACCAACTAAATTGACATTAGTCGAACAAAGAGAATTAAAATTTTGGGGCCCACATATTCCAACATTTGGCATCTAAAGTTAATTTTTTACGACTATTTTGTTAGTCACAGAACCGGTTGCTTTAGTGACTAATAAATTTAGTTGCAATTTTTTAGGTGATTTTTCCCTCCAAAATTTGATAATTTGCATCTAAAATATGGCTTTTTGCATCTACATTTTTTGTTACAAAAAACAATTTTTTGCAACTACTAATTTAGTTGCTAAATTAGTTGCGAATAATTAGGGATTTATTAGTAACTATTATGATTAGTTATAGAAAAATGAAATTACCAAAATATCCCATATTTGGACATTAATTACAAGGGCCCCAAAGTATATACAGCAACTAAATTTGATTTAGTTGCTAATTTAACTTAAAAAATTCATATTCCCCCAAAATTATTTGTTCCCGACGGGCCTCAATTATGGGCAACTAACACTAATTCTTTACTGACTAAATTTTTAGTTGCAAATCGACTTATTTCCATAATAGAATTATATTTCAAAATATCCCATATTTGGACAGTAATTACAAGGCAAATGATATTATTTAGGGTCTACCTTGCCACTTTTCATTCATGTAGGGACCAAATAAATGTTTTACATATACCCAATTATCCAAAAGCCCCAAACTAATTTTACCCTAAACCCTAATTGATCACTCCGTCCGCATCTTCTTCTCCATTTTTTCCCTAAAATCTGGACTTCTCCCGTTGTCCTTGTCAGTTCTGACTGTCGTCCATCAAACCTCATCTGTTCTTAATCTTTTCACGGTCGACTTCTGACCCTAAACACTCTTACAACAATGTTCTTTATTAAACGACGACGTCAGAAGCGTTCGTTCTTTCTTAACATTGCAGTTACAGTTGCACTCTAAAATCTTCATTCCAATGCAAATACGAAGTCTTGATTAATTAGGAGAAAAAACTTGTTATCAAAGAAACACAACCACAATCAGAAATGTGGATTCGATCACAACTGCTCCACCGCCTAGATCCACCACTAACCTCTTCTTCGATCCAGTTGACGCTCATCCTCTTTGGTTTAAATCCAATCTCTTTCTCTCCCCAACCTTTGACTCCGAATCCTATATCTCGGAGCTCCGAAATTTTGTTCCCTTCGAGACACTTCGATCTAAGCTACATCTCATTTATCTTCCCTCAAGCATGAACTTATTGATTTAATTGACCGGGACTGTGCTGATTTCGTTAACTTGAACACCAAGCTCGTCGATGTCGACGCGGCCATCGTACGGATGTAGGCCCCATTGTTGGAGTTGAGGGAGAGAATCGAGGGTTTTAGAGTCACTATTGAAGGTTCCATTTTGGCGTTGCAGAGTGGTTTAAAGAAAAGATTGGAGGCTGCTGCGGCTAAGGAGGCTTTTGAACTGTTGCTTGACACATTTCATGTTGTTTCTAAGGTAATTCATTACTGCGTTTTTAGAGCTGATATATTATTCGTTGAATTAAACTCAATTATTGATTGCGTTGATATGGTTGTTGGATTATAGCTAATTTCAATTTTGGGTGTTGTACTTGTTGGCGACTAAGTGTATAAAGATGAAAGAAGCATGGATCTAGAAGTTACAGAATTTGGGATTTGTGGAATAGATATCTATGTTCACTTGAGTTCAATTTGATTGATAGCATCTAGCTTATAATGCCAATATTTTATTGATTAATCAAGGTTTTCATGTGAGTTTCATGAATTGCGTGAGATGGGTATGCTGTTAATTACAGTACTTTTTATTTTGCATTGTACTCACCATGTGCTTGAGGAAATGAGTCAAAGAATGAGTTAAAAGTGGAAACATGAGTACTTATTTAAGTGGCCGTGCTCGGGTTAGTTTGATGTTCTAATCAAATTTTAATGCTGAATTTTAATTATTGGGGTTCAAAATTAAGTGTTATGCTTCATCACCTCTGCCTCATGAAAAACCCACATCATTAATTACAAAGCCCTGCTTCAATTTTTTCATTCTGACTTTACATTTGCACCATTTAGTTTTTATTCAAGGAAGGTAATACTCTTTTTATTTAATGTGTTTCTTATCATGCTATGTTCTGCAGTTTTCTTGTACCACTCTTGCCTAATCAATTACATATAGTCTATGTTTCTGTCCTGACATTTTTTTTCCTTTTTTTTTTTTGTTATTGGCAGTCCTATCTTGTGGGCATCATTTGTGCTTTTCTTGCTTGTAAACGTTAATGGTGAGTTATCTTCTCCTCGATAATGCCTTTTGAACTAAATGATTCTGCACTTTAAATTGAACTAGAAGTTGATATAGTTCATTAACATATTTATTTTCCTTTTCAGGATGGCAAGCATTATTGTGGGCATCCTTAATCCCTGTGATTGTAAGAAATTTATTCTCTGCAACCTATCATCTTGACTTACTGGAAGAGTTGAAATTCTGAATACTATTAATTGGTTGCAGATAATCTTAGCTATTGGAATGGAGCTTCAATCCATTTTGACACAGATGGCTCTTGAAATTACCAAAAGACATGCGGTGGTGCAAGGGATGCCACTTGTACAGGGCTCAGACAAATACTTTTGGTTTGGTCGGCCTCATTTAGTGCTTCATCTCATTCACTTCGCTTTGTTTCAGGTACTGAATGACCTCCTCTTTCGCAGATAGAAGATCTTTAATAAATATGATTAGAGTGAAATTGGAGTAAAGTAAGATCAAACAAGTGAACTAAATTACTTGCTGTAGACTTTTATGCATGCTGTGTCTAGATTATGATAAACGGAAGCTTCATTTTATAACTTAAAGAACATTCAAAGGGGTTGTCTTTTGCTCTTCATCCCATCTGTTTCTTG
Organism: Pistacia integerrima; assembly: GCA_026225825.1. Classification (NCBI taxonomy): domain Eukaryota; kingdom Viridiplantae; phylum Streptophyta; class Magnoliopsida; order Sapindales; family Anacardiaceae; genus Pistacia; species Pistacia integerrima. The sequence goes on from CM047749.1 coordinate 16,292,162, forward strand.
TAAGAGATCCATAAAGTGAAATTAATTTGGTTTGGATACCCTTACTATTAAATGCATCCATTCAATTGATGCGGCCTTAGTGCTACATTTCATCTTCGAGATGTTAATGCTTTTTGCTTAGTTAACTTTGAAGTAAGTCCTGGTATAAGTTAGCTATATCTAATACCTTTAATTTCTTCTAAAATTAAATATTGTTTCCGAGCTGAGAACTACACATATACATTTATTAAGTGCTTTTGGGCAAGTAAAAAATTTGTTAAGTGCTTTTGGGCAAGTAAAAATAATAGAAGGCTTTAATTAGTAGTGTAATTTGATGAATCATCAGTTACAACAATTCTTAATTTTTAATAATTTTCTTATTATGAATTATATAATTAATTTTTAATATCTATAAGATTGTGAGGATAAGGCATTCTCAACGAAAAAATAATTAAAGTTGTAAAGCTTGCTTTTTCCTGCCGTTCTACAAGTCTGATTCTATCATTTAAGACTTTATAATGTCTAAATCATGGTGTTACTTGTTAAACTCCTTGTAATTCTTACCTAATCTCTTTAATTAATTAGCCAGTTGCATATTCTTTTTCTTTTTTATTGCTTGCCTCTATAGCCATCTTTGTCTCCATTGACTTCTACGGAGAGTTGACATTTTTTATATGTATTTAATTAGGTACCAAAGAGAGACCTCCTACATTAATAATTTAGAGTGTGGTATTTCTTTTCATATAAGAAAAATGACATATTCTTGATAAATTATAAAATTAAAACCTAATTATTTTGTTGTAAAAGGTTTTTGAGGATCTTAAAGTTGACTTGAAGACCGAGGCTAAGAAGACTGCGGGCACCACAACTACTACAACCATAACAAAAAGGTATAAGTTACGTAAATTGATATTTAATTAATTTATTGATCGTTTAGACCCATTTACATTATCACTAGTACTATATTCTTTGCATGATGAATGTGGTTTAATTGGGTTGAGTATTGTCTTTGTGATAGAACATATTTATGATACTGAATTTATGTTTTGTTTGTGAACCTAGAAGGTCACAATGGATAGAAGATTAAACAGTTGGAGGACCAGCTAATCTTATTTGATCAACAAAAAGAGAAAATAAAAAGCCTTGAACACCAACAATTGGTCCTGTTAGAGATGATGAAGCAGCTAACTATAGCCCTTGAACTAGAGAAATATGATAAAGCTCCAACTCGACAGCACTTGCCTTCTTGAACTGATGAAGACTCGTCCTCATCAACTACAGCTATTTCAAATACCGGAACTGGTGACACTTGACGTGCTAACGGTATTGATGGTTATTTTTGTGTTGTATGGACAATAGATATTTTGACATGGGGCTATAACCATCTTTTTAGGATTGTTTGCATATGTGTTAGATGGTGTACATGGGGTGGGCATTTTTTTGTTAGTTATGCACAGATAGATAGGTAGAAAAAGGAAAATGTGGGTGCATGTTGTTCTTTTGGGTTATGCACATGTGATAGTGCATTTTGGATTTTTATTGCTCATCATGCATAAAAATCCATGTATTGACTACATATATATGTATGAAAATATGATTTTTGATTTAGTGATCAAATTTTAATATTGTGTCCATTATTTTGTTCATGTTGAATGTATAATGTAGGTCAATACGAAATGCTCTAAAAAAAAAACATTCTGCAACTAATATTTTAGTAGCAAAAAGTCATTTAGCATAGTTGCATTCCGCTGGAGGTCAATATGAAATGCTCTAAAAAAACACATTCTGCAACTAATGTTTTAGTAGCAAAAAGTAATTTAGTATAATTGTTTCCATATTCAGCATCTAAAAAATAGTCGCGATAACATTTCGGATTTCACGTTCAGCGTCTAAAATGATTACAATTAACCACTAAATTTTTGTCACTAAAAGATAAATTCGGCCACTAATAAAATAGTCACAAAAACCTATTGGATTCCACATTCAGCGTTTAAAATGACTATAATTAACTACTAAATTTTGGTCACCAAAAGATACATTCGGCCACTAATAAAATAGTTGCGAAAACCGTTTGGATTCTACATTCAGCGTCTAAAAGAGTTACAAGTAGCTACTAAATTTTGGTCACAAAAAGATACATTCGTCGACTAATAAAATAGTTGCGAAAGCCTTTGACGAAATTACCCTTACACCTTTGGCAACTAATTTGCGTGGGATTCGCGACAAATTATTAGACACTAAAACCGACATTTTGCAACTAATTGATTAGTCGCTATACATATTAGGTGGTAGCGCCAACTTATAAGCTACCTTTCCCACTCGCTGTAATACTTCAAATGGACCAATGTATCTCATTGCTAACTTTCCCTTGCTACCGAAACACATCACCCGTTTGTAGGGGACAACTCTTAGAAATACTTTATCACCCACTTCGAATTCAACATCTTTCCTCTTCAAGTCTGCATAGCTTTTTTGCCTGTCTTGGGCTTGTTTCATTCTACTTTTGATTAACTTGACATCTTCTATCATTTTCTGAGTTAATTTTGGCCCAAGAGTTATATTCAACTCATCTTTCTCGCCTATCTCATCCCAATGTAGTGGAGATCTACAACGTCTACCATACAAGGCCTCGTAAGGAGCCATCTTAATTGTAGACTGATAGTTATTATTATAAGTAAACTCCACCAAGGGTAACATCTCATACCAGGACATTCTGTAATCCATGCAATAAGCCCTCAACATATCCTCAAGTATCTGATTCGTTCTCTATGTCTAGCCATTTGTTTGAAGATGGTAGGCGGTACTAAAAGCCAATCTAGTACCCAAGTTCCTCTGTAAACTAGTCCAGAAAGCTGAGACAAATCTGGAATCTCTATCTGATACTATTGTCTTGGGTACTCCATGCAGTCTCACTACCTCTTTAATGCAAATCTGAGCCAATTGATTCGAAGTAGTGCTCCCTTTACTGGAAGAAAATGGGCTGACTTGGTCAATCTGTCTATTATCACCCATATAGCATTAAACCCTTTCTGTACTCTAGGGAGACCTGTAATAAAATCCATTGATATACTTTCCCATTTCCATTCAGGAATGTTGAGTGGCTAAAGCAAACCTGATGGTCTTTGGTGTTCTGCTTTCACCTCTTGACAAATCAAACACTTAGTCACATAATCTCCAATATCTTTCTTCATAACTGGCCACCAATAGCTTTTCTTTATATCTTGATACATCTTGGTTCCTCTATGATGAACAGTGTATGGTGTATCATGAGCCTCCGTAGGAATCTTTCTTTTCAACTCAGCATCTTGGGAAATGCATATACGATTCCGGAAACGGAGGACACCATCTAACAGGTGGAATTCTGATATCTTACCCTCAATTACCCGCTGGCGCCTTTTCTGACACCACTCATCAGCAACTTGTTTTTTTTTAATCTCTTCCAACAAAGTGGGCTGAAGGTCTAACCTGGCAAGCCTTCCCGGTATCACTTCATCTAGTCCTTGATCAACTCACCCAACAACTCTTTCTTTCTTGTAAGTTGAGACAAGTAAGCCTTTCTACTCAAAGCGTTAGCTACTACATTGGCTTTTCCAAGTTGATACTTAATTTCACAATTACAGTCCTTTACCAGCTCTAACCATCTCCTCTGCCTCATATTCAGCTCTCTTTGGGTGAAGAAATACTTCAAGCTTTTATGATGTGTATAAATGTTACTCTTTGCTCCATACAAATAATGCCTCCATATTTTCAGTGCAAAAACTACAACAGCCAACTCTAGATCATGTGTAAGGTATCTTGTCTCATACTCTTTTAAGTGATGAGAAGCATATGCTATTACTCTACCCAACTGCATCAATACTGCACCAAGTCCCTGAAATGAGGCATCCGTATAAATGTCATAATCTGCACCCTCTTGTGGTAACATAAGAATAGGAGTTGTGGTCAATCTTCTTTTTAACTCTTGAAAACTTTCTTCATAGGCATTCGACCAAATGAAAGGAGTTCTCTGTTTGGTAAGAGCTATAAGCAGTTTAGCCAACTGAGCAAACCCTGCTACAAACCGCCTATAATAGCCTGTCAGCCCCAAGAAACTTCTAACTTCCTTTACTGTCTTTGGCTGTTGCCATTTCAGAATTGGTTTTACCTTACTTGGATCCACTGATACATCTTCCTTTGAGACGGTATGGCCTAGAAAGATAACTTGATCTAGCCAAAACTCACACTTTGAAAATTTGGTGAACAGCTTTTTATCTCGCAATCCTGTAGCACAAATCTTAAGTGTTCTTCATGTTCCTTTTCTGTCTTAGAATAAACTAGGATATCATCAATAAACACCACTATGATTCAATCAAGACAATCCTGAAACGCCCGATTCATTAAGTCCATAAAGATTGCTAGGGCATTGGTTAACCCAAAAGGCATCACCACAAACTCATAATGCCCATATTTGGTCCGAAAAGCAGGCTTAGCAATATCCTGCTCTGCAACCCTTACTTGGTGATAACCCGACCTCAAATCAATCTTTGAAAACACTACTGCTCCTTTCAGCTGATCAAACAAATCATCTATGCGAGGTAATGGGTATTTATTCTTCACTGTCACTTTATTTAACTCTTTGTAATCTGTACACATCCGTAGAGATCCATCTTTCTTTTTCACAAAAAAAATTTGAGCACCCTAGGGAGAATGGCTAGGTCGAATAAAACCCCTGTCTAAGAGTTCCTGAAGCTGGTTTTTCAATTCCTAAATCTCAGCTGGGGCCATCCGGTAAGGGGCTTTAGAAATTGGTGCGGTCCTTGGTGCCAGTTCAATACTGAATTCTACTTCTCTTTCCGGAGGTAAACCTGGTAAATCTTTCGGAAATACATTTAAAAACTCTCGAACTACTGGCACATTCTGAATCTCTGGTTGTGGGACATCACTACTATGCACTACATGAGCAATATACCCCGAGCACCATTTTCTTAGCACCTTTCTAACTTTTATAGTGCTTATTAACATACTAAGCTGGTAACCCTCGCCAAAATTAAACTTATCTCCATCATCAAGATTAAATCTTGCTTTCTTTTTCTGACAATCAATCTCTACTCCAAATCTCCCCAGGAAATCCATGCCTAAAATAACATCAAAATTAGGCATATCAAACACAATCAAATCCACTGGCAACTCCCTTCCATGGATCACTACGGACTCCCCTAGAAGCATCTCTTGAGTTACTACACTTACACCTTCTAGTAACTCTATCTTAATGGGACAATCCACTCTAATAGGTTTTAAACCTAATCTCTCTAAAATCCCATGTGTAATGAATGAATGTGTGGCTCCAGAATCAATTAATGCATAAAAGGGAACTGAATGAAATAATAACTAACCAGTCACTGCGGATGGGCTAGCTTCAGATTCACTGGGCTGAAACACTCGAGCATTGGTACTTCTAGGTGTTTGCGCTACGGGTGCAGGAGGGGCTTTATCATATGCCCTGGCTACCGACATCTATAGCATACATTTCGGCCCAAATCTCTAAGACACTCCCCAGAATGATTTCTTCCACACTTCTGGCACTAGGGAACTTCACTAGTTCTCAGCTTTTTATTCTGCCAATCCCTTCTGTTCTTCTTGGGTTTAAACTTTTTCTTATTTCTTACCTCTCTATTAGTGGGGGCATCAACTCTATCTCTCTATGGAGCAGGAGGTGGAACACTAGGGGCTACTGCTGATGGAGTTGCCGGGGTTAGCTTATTCACAAATGTTTCTGCCCGTAAAGCTCGTTCCAAAGCTTCACTGTATGTCTGAGGGGGTTGGGCACCAGCCATCACATCTCATGCTATTTCTGGCTTTAGCCCGTGCATGAACTTATCTCTCCTCAATTCTAGTGTACTCACTACACCTTGCGCAAACCTTGCCAGGGAATTGAATTTCACTGAATATTCTTTCATTGAAGTAGCCCCTTGTTGCAAACTAATAAACTTCTGAATCTTTTCATGGACTCAATCAACTGTTCTATATTCGCCATCGAAACAATCTTGAAATCTCCCGAGTCATCAAAGCTGTATCATGAGTATCCTCCATCAATTCCCACCATATACGGGCATCACCCCTAAATAAAAAACTGGCATACTGAATCTTCTCTTGGTCTGTCATAGGGAAAAATGTCGTCGTACGCTCCACTGATCGAACCACTCATCTGCCACTATTGGATCCACAGTACCCCTAAATTCTAACGGTTGGTGTTGACTAAGCAACCCATATATCGGCTCAATACGATTCTGCACTACTGGGGGTACCAGCCCCTCTCTCTCCTCTTTGGGGGTCGGTACAATAACCGGGGTCTCAACTCTCTCTGGTACAGAGCCTCCCTAATTTCCTACCAAGACTTGTTGTATAATATTTTGAATCCTCGCTTCATCGAGGACAGGGGGAGTAGATTCTAGAGGGTTGGAAGGTTCACCCGTGCTCATTTCCTTCCTATTGCTTCCTCGGGTTCTACGTCTCATCTACATAACCATCACTTTTAGTCAACTCAATTAACTCATCTACTACAAGTAAGGAAAGAAATAACTTACAACGGTCAGCTACGGAACATCAACGTGGCAAGAGGGGCACACTGTCAAATCCCAAAACCTTTGCTCTGATACCGAAAAAAATAATACTTTCTTTCTAGCTAGTATACTCGTAAAATAAAGAGTAAAACTCATTAAAAATATATATAAGAAAATGCACATATAAACGAGTAATAAAGTATGGGCCCATAGTTAATTTTTCTTTATATACAAATATTTACAAAATATACTCAAAATAGCAACTTGACAGTGTAGCCCAACCCTTCCACCGCGCGACATTCCGAGCAACCGCAACTTACCTATTACCTGCAAAAACATTGAAAACAACGGAATGAGCACTAATTGCTCAGTAAGTAACCCCGCTGTGCTACCCTTCTCTCTCCGTTGCTTAAGGTTTGAATTTTCTTTCCTTACAACTCATTTCCTAAGTATTCTCTATTCTTTCTCTGTTCTTCTCTCTGTTCTTTCTCATTCTTTCTCATTCTTTCTTTTCTTTCTTTCTATTCTTTCTATTTTTCTTTTCTTTTCTATTCTTTCTTTCTTTCTTTCTATTCTTTCTTTTCTTTCTTTCTATTCTTTCTTTTCTTTTCTTTTCTATTCTTTCTTTCTTTCTGTTCCTTCTTTTCTTACTGATCAGACTCGATTGAGGCATGGATTTGGAGCCTTGGCCGCGTGAGTGAATTCTCTAATTCTGGGTATAGTTCTTATCCACACGCACTTCTAACGGACTGTACAATTCTTCTTTCTGAATTCTGAGGCCGCTCACTAAAGGTGGCATGCATGTGGGGCCATGTCACTCACGGGCTCCCCATCGCAACAACCTTCTCTTCTTTTTATCTTTTTACACTTCCTTAAATAAAAAATCAGACTTGAATATCTTTAATATTCTCATTTCTTTCTATTTTCTCTTCAACATATTTTAGTGCTTTCTCATACTCTTATGAATATGTATGCATGTAGATGGTTTCATGCTTATAATTCTTTCTAAATTCACATGTTTAAATGCAATTATGCATTATGGAATGCAAACATGTCATTCTCTACCATCTACAAACTCGTCCCAAAGTAACACATAATCATACTCATACATGCACTTCTCTTTGTCATTTCATCAAACAATTCATGTGCACAAATCAACACTAATTTGGCTACACTTCTATCTCTATTCTAGGCCACCAAAAACTTGGAATAACATCCTCCATAATTGACGCCAAATCTGCCCAAAAAACACACTTCAATTCTTCCAAATTTCAACCAAACATTCATCAAGTATCAAATACACCAACACAACTTCTCATGGATAGGTTTTAATCATCATTCAACACCAAATCCATCAACAATTCTACATATAACATATATATATGCATAAAGAAAATTCTCTACACAACATAACTTAAATCATACTTACGGTAGGATTTACTTACCTTTGATATGAGCAATTCAACCCTTTAAGAATCTCCTTTGATCAAACTCTCTTCCTCTTAAATCCTATGAGCAAAAACCATTAAAATTCAACACTTTAAAAATTAAAATCACTTCTCAATGCAAGGATCTTACCTAAAGATACTTGGGATTGAAAATCCACTTAAAAATACCCAAAATCTATGAATTTCTTTTGAAGAAGAAGTTAAGAAATTGAGAGGATTTGGAGGAGAAGGTGGTGTGAAAATGGTTGAAGAGTGGCTAGGGTTTCACTCTTCAATCCTTAATATAACATAAAATTATATATTAGTTTCCCATTTTGCCCTTGCACTTTCTTTAAAATTCCATCTATGTCCCTTAGTCAATTACTATAATGCCTCAATTTTTATTGCATTATCCATGAAATTCTATCTCTTTTCACTCCCCACAATTTCAACTAATTTTGAGTGAAAATACCATTTTACCCTTAATGCAAGTTTAAGGCATTTTCTTCACATTTTCTTAAAATAACTTTGGCAAAAATCAACTAAAGGTATAAGAGCATAAATTAAATTACGTACCTCCATGTGGGCATTACATGTTTTCACTTTAGCTTAAATTTCTCCCGCAAATCCAATAGCTTTCGGTTTCTCCAACTTGATAGACAATTAGGAAAATCAATGCTTAACAAACAATCCTCATGGGAACGATACTCTAGTTATCACTTTATTACTTTTTGTGACTAGTGCACTTGCTACACATTGCATGTTGTAATTTCAATGCATCAGGTTACTCCACAACTTGTGGATCAAAGTGAACCACCTCATCTGGGAGAGGACGGCATGAGCCCGAGAGATACGGTTATCTCGTGACTCAACATGGTGACGTACTAGTCTACCAAGACGATGAACCCATAACCTACAAAGACGCTATATCGGATCCAGATTCCATTAAATGGCTTGAAGCCATGAAATTTGAGATGGACTCCATGTACCAGAACCAAGTATGGTCTCTGGTGAAACCACCTGAAGGGGTAAAACCCATAGGGTGTAAATGGGTCTTCAAGAAGAAGACTGACATGGATGGCAAGGTGCATACTTATAAGGCACGACAGGTTGCCAAAGGTTTCAAACAAATTCATCATATTAACTATGAATAAACCTTTTCGCTGGTTGCCATGATTAAATCCATCCGGATTATGCTTGCGATTGCTGCATATCATGACTATGAGATTTGGCAAATGGATGTCAAAACAGTTTTCCTAAACGGAAACCTAGAAGAGGATATGTGTATGACACAACCAGATGGTTTCGTTCTTGATGGGTAAGCTGAGAGGGTATGCAAGTTGCAGAGATCCATATATCGACTAAAGCAAGCTTCAAAGAGCTAGAACATTCGTTTTGATGAAGCCGTAAAAGAATTCGGTTTTATCAAGAACGAAGATGAGCCCTGTGTTTACAAGAAAGTGAGTGGAGCGCAGTGGCATTCCTAGTGTTGTATGTCGATGACATACTTCTGATCGGGAATGATATACCAAACTTGCAATCGGTAAAGACTTGGTTATCCAAGTGCTTCTCTATGAGGACTTAGGGGAAGCAGCCTACATCCTTGGAATAAAGATATATCGTGATAGATCGCGTAGTTTGCTTGGCCTAAGTCAGAGTGCATATATTGACAAAGTACTGAAAAGATTCAGTATGGAAGAATCCAAGAAGGGATTTCTTTTGATGTCATATGGTGTTTATCTCTCTACGGAATTGTGTCTTAGAACACAAGATGAGAGAGATAGGATGAAGAGGATCTCATATGCATCAACAATTGGATCCATCATGTATGCCATGCAATGTACTCGGATTGATGTCTCATGTGCTTTGAGCACTTGTAGTAGATATCAATCGGATCCAGGTGAGCGTCACTGGATGGCTGTCAAGAACATTCTTAAGTACCTGAAGAGGACTAAGGATATGTTCTTGGTTTATGGAGGGGAAGATGAGCTCACTGTAAAAGGATACAGTGATGCTAGTTTCCAAACGGACAAAGATGATTATCGATCATAATCAGGGTTTGTATTTTGTCTCAATGGGGGTGCGGTGGTGGAAGAGCTCAAGCAAAGCACTGTAGCGGACTCTACAATAGAGGCTGAGTATATTGCATTATCAGATGCGGCCAAGGAGACAGTCTAGATTAAGAAGTTCATTACTGAACTTGGTGTGGTTCCCACGATTGTTGATCCAATAGACATATATTGTGACAACAATGGAGCAATCGCTCGCCGTGGGGAACCACAAGCCTCATCGTAAGTCCGACATACTCAAACGCGGAGACATACTCAAGCGATTCCATCTCGCGGAGAAATAGTTGAGAGGAAAGATGTGCAGATCAATAAAGTGCATACTGATGACAATCTCGCAGATCCACTGACAAAGCCTCTATCGCAGCAGAAGCATGAAAAGCACTTGAGATCATTTGGTATTAAATACATGAATGATTGGCTATAGTGCAAGTTGGAGATTGTTAAAGTAGATGCTCTAGAGCCAATCAATCATTGTAGAATTGACTCTTTGTAATAATGTTCGTTGATCAATAAAAGACATTTTATACTATATCACGTAAATCGTCATTGTATGTATTGATATATGTCTTTAGAATGGTAGAACCGTGACAAGGGTATCAAGTGTTTCAAATATTGATAGTGAGAACCCTATGAGCACATATGGTGGCCATTCTAGAAACGTTTGTAGCCTTAGTATTATTCTGAAGTAAGGGCACAAATAATACGGTAAGACTCTCATAATGTTGAACGACCCTGTCGAAAGGCAGTGACTGATCTCACTTGTCAAGGTTGTTTGGTGACAACCTGGTGTAACACATGGGTGCTTGTTGAAGGCAAGTTCACTGGACTGACCCACTAGAGGATTCCATATGGATGGTAACCCTAGTGTCTATGGAACAAATCCTCTAACGAATGGTGGTGCATGTGATCCTTAGACTTGAGATCACTAAAGCGCCTTGTGCACCAATTAGTGTAGTTTGACACTAGCCCAAGCTTGATTCTATTCAGAGCTGTCAATACAGTAGTGATTTGTAACGCCCCGCTTGAGGTACGTACTTAAGATTTGCTGTATTACTTAAAAGTTCATTGATTCAGTTTCAATTGAGTTTGTATGTTGTCATGGTTGGTTGGTTGGTGAGTCTTTAATTGAAATAGTATGTTGAGTTGGTTGAATGGTTGCCTTGAGATTGGTTGAGTTTTGGTGAAGTTTGGAAATTCAATCTTCGCCGGGGCGAAGAAGAAGCTTCGCTGCGGCGACGAGCCTAATAAAAAGTTTCTTGAGTTTTCTAGAGAATTCTTCCTTTGGGGCATAATGACCATTCTACCCCTAATTAGTAGGAATAATGGGGAGTAAAATGTAAGGAAATTAAGTAGAGAATATGTTGGTAATAAGGGTGTATTTGCAAAGAATCAAAAGATATGGATGGAATTTCCAAGGAAGGACAAGGGCAAAATGGGAAATGATGCTTATAATATGATCTAAAAAGAGTTAAAGTGTAGAGAAACCCTTTATTCATTCATTTCCGCCTCTTCCATTGTCTAATTTCTCTCAATTTCTCCATCTAATCTTCTAAGATTTCTAAGGAGTTTAGAGAGCTTTTGGGTAATTTTGAGTAGAGATTTCATCTAAAGCATCCTAAGGTAAGGATTCATGCTTTAGATGTGAGTTTGCTTATAGTTATAGTGAAGTCTTATTTGGTTGTTATTGTTTTTGTTGTTGTTTTGAGTTGTAGAGAGGAGACAAGACAACAAAGGAAAGGAAAAGTGCTAGAGAAGTCACTTTTTCACAAGGTAAGTAAATCCAACCAAGTTGAGTTTTGAATAAGCTTTTGAGTAGAGATTTATTTTAACTATGTATGTATATGTTATACCTACTGAAAAATTGAGATGAGATGTGTGCTTAGTCCTAGTTGTTGGGTATGATTAAATTATGAGAAGTGTTTTTAATGTGTGATGAGAGAGTGAAATTGAGTTGAAGTTGGAGGAGTAGTGTATGAATATTTTTGGGAGTGTTTTCTTTGGCAGGAATTATGATTGTATGAGTGAGTTTTCCTCCCATTTTGGATGATTAAAGAGAAGAGTAGAGTTATAGAAAAGTAGAGCTTTGGTATGCACATGAGTTGTTTGAGGAAATGCCTAGGTGAAATCTGCCCTGTCAGCCTGTGATTTTCTAAGTGAATTTTGGGCATCTTACGTATTGAACTGGGCTGAGACCAAAACATAAAAGTTGTAGCCCTGTTTTTGAGCTTTAAAACGAGATTAAAATCGTAGCAATCCGATGTGTATAACGCAAGTTATGCCCTTTTTAGTGTGATCTGTGCAGAATGACTGTTTTGATGCAATATTACATTTGGCATTTCATAAGTGCATTAGTGAGCATGAGTTGTCCATACACATTTTTCTTATGCACTCAAGAAGTAGCTTGAGACATAGTAGAGAATGTAAGTATAAGCTACTTTAAGAGTAAAGAGAGAGAAAGAGAGAATGAGCACTAGAGAACGAAGAGAAAAGAGAATAGAGTAGGTTATGCGATGGGGAACCCGTGAGTAATGGGTAGAGTTTCCCGCATGTACGCCGCATTGAGAGAGCGGCATGAGCATGAGAGAGAGAAAAGTGGTGTAGCCCATGAGAGTGCATGCGGATGAGGGCTATACCCGAGAGTACCCGAGAGAAAGATTATATACTCACATGGCCAAGGGTTCCGAATCCATGCATAACCGAGTCCGATCGGCTAGAATGAGTAGAAGTCACGTAGAATGGGAGCGAGTCCTGGCCGTGCCTCCGGTAAGATGAGGCCGTGACTACTAGAGAGTTAGTAAAAAGAGTTATGAGAAAGAGAAAGTAGTGAGAAGTATAAAGAGAGAGTAAATGAGAATTGTAAGGAAAGAATTAGACAGAAAGAGTTACGGGGATAGATGAGTAGAGGATTTACTTATTGAGCATTAGTTGTGCTCATGTAACACCCCACTTGAAATACGTAGCCATTGTGTAAGGTATGGCCTAAAGGATTCCTGAATTGCCCCTAAATGAGTTGGTATATTGTTCATGTTGTTTGGTTAACCCTTGGTTGAGTTTATGTTTTGGGTTTGGTTGAGTATTTATCATGGAATTGATCAAGACTTGGCAGATTTTGGAGTTGCAGTCGTCGCCGGGGCGAGGGAGAAGCTTCGCCGCGGCGATGTTGGTTCTGTGTTGGCGGTGTCGGTTCTGGATTGTTTCGCCGGGGTGACAGAAAGTTCTTCGCCGCGGCGACGGAAGGCAGAAAAGTTCCTTGAAGTTTCTAGAGAATTCTCCATAGGGGTAAAATGACCATTCTACCCCTAATTAGCAGGAAAAGTGGGGAGTAAAATGCAAGGAAATTTCATGGAGAATAGTGTAAAATGCGGGTGAGTTTGTAAAGAATTAAAGGATAAAGGTGGAAATTTCAAGAAAGAGTAAGGGCAAAATGGGAAAGAGTGTATATTATATGAGCTAATAAGGGTTGAATTCTCTAAACCCATTCATTTTCACCCATTTCCACCGCCTCTTCATCTCCCATTTTCTCTCAATTTCTCACTCAATCTTCCAAGGGATTTTTGAGAGTTTTGAGTTGGAATTTGACAAAGGATTGATCCTAGGCAAGAAGAGGTAAGAATCCCTACTCTAGAGATGAGTTTTATTTATGTAAGGGTTAAATTTTTACTAAGTTTATGCTTAGGAAATAAGGGAAAGCTAAGGTCCAACAAGAGTAGAGAGTTTTAGTGGAGACTACTCAAGTATGAGGTAAGTAAATCCAACTCAAGCTAAAGTTTAAGAAATTCTTAAGTAGAGATTTATTTATGCATGTATATATGATGCTTGTTGAGAAAATTGAGTAGAGATGTATGTCTATTTGTTGAGGAATTGAGTTGAGAAGAGTATTTATATTATGTTTGTTGGATATTTCCTTTATGAGAAGTGTTTTTGATGTGTGATGAGAGAGTGAAATTGAGATGAAGTTGGAGGAAATTGAGTAGATATTTTGGGAGTGTTCTTTTATGATAGGAACCATGCCCATAGAAGGGAGTTTCCTCCCATTTTGGATGGTTAAAAAGAGAAGGAGAGTTGTAGTTAGAGAAGAGTTTTTGTATGCACATGAGTTGCTTGATGAAATGCCTAAGTGAAAACATGTTACCAACCGCCCCTTACACACTCCGTGACTTTCTGAGTGATTTTTGGGCATTTTACGGATTGAACTGGGCTGAGACCAAAACATCAAAGTTGTAGCCATGTCTCTAAGCTTTAAAACGAGACCAAAACCGTAGCAATCCATGTGTATAACGCAAGTTATGCCCTTTTTAGTGTGACCTGTGCAGAATGACGATTTTGGAGCAACATTGCATTTGGCATTTCAAAAGTGCATTAATGAGTATGAACCATCCATATGCATTAATTATGCATTGAGAAGTAGTTTGAGAAAGCATAGAGAATGTTGAGTATGAGCTACCTTGTGAGTACTAGCTTAAGAGTAGAGAATTTTGAGTATAAGCTATATTATGAGTAATAGTTTGAGTAAGAAAGAGTAGAGAATGTTGAGAATAGCAACTCTTAAGAGTAAAGAGAATGAGAACACTCTAATAGTAAAGAGAAAGAGAGATTGAGCACTAAAAGAGAGAAAAGTGCTACAAAAGAGAATAGAGTAAGTTGTGCGATGGGAACTGTGGAGGTGAGGTAGAGTCACGAGAGTGGGTGCTTTGTGATCCCCAGCCGTGCCTTCGGTCAGATGAGGCCGTGACCGTCACGCATAGTAGAACATGAGGTTCCAGCCGTGCCTACGGTAAGATGGGGCCGTGACATTCAGAGAGAGAGAGAATACATTCACATGACCAAAGGTTCCGAATCCATGCATGACTAAATCCGATCGGTAGCGAAGTGAGCGGAAGTCACGTAGAGTGGTAGCGCCCAGCCGTGCCTCCGGTCAGATGAGGTCGTGACATTCCAATGAGTAAGAATGAGAAACAAAAGAAATAGAAAGAACAGAGATGAGAAGAAGCTAAGAGTTAAGCTGTATTATGAGTAGTAGCTTGAGTATGAGTACTAGCTTGAGAAAGAGATGAGCAAACATGAGAAAGAATAAGAGAGAGATAAGAGCATAGAGTAGGTTATGCGATGGGGAACCCGTGAGTAATGGGTAGAGTATTCCCGCATGTGCGCCGTATTGAGAGAGCGGTATGAGTATGAGATAGAGAAGTGGTGTAGCCCGTGAGAGTGCATGCGGATGAGGGCTATACTCGAGTACCCAAGAGAGAGATTATATACTCATATGGCCAAAGGTTCCGAATCCATGCATAACCAAGTCCGATCGGCTAGAATGAGGAAAAGTCACATAGAGCGGGAGCGAGTCCCGGCCGTGCCTCCGGTAAGATGAGGCCATGAGTGCTAAAGAGAGAGTTAACAGAAAAGAGTTATGAGAAAGAGAAACAGAAATGAGAATGAGATAGTAGAAAGAATTAAAGAATGAGAAAGCTTGAGAAAACTTAAGAAAGAATGAGATAGAAAGAGAGAGAGTCTGAGAAAGAATGCGAAAGTTTAAGCTAATAAGAATAGAGAGTAGAAGAAGGAAACATGCAGTTCTTTTGTATTAATTGCATGTAGAGCTTATACCGGTGAGAACCATGATTTTCCTTCATGGTGAGTATGATGAGAATAAGAGAGAACCATGATTGTCCTTCATGGTGAGTAAGAATAAGAGAAAAAGAACAGAGAGAAAGAAAGAGTAAAGAGCAGAACAGAGTTAAAGGTGAATAACAATATTAGAAAGAAAGAGAAAAACAGTGAGAAATAGAAATAGAAGAGCAGTAGAGTAAGGAAAGAACCAAAGAGTAAGTTGCGGGGACAGGTAGTAGAGGATTTACTTACTGAGCATTGTTGTGCTCACCCCGTTGTTCTTCTCTGTTTTGCAGGAAATAGGAGCAGCGGTCGGATGGACGTCGAGGAGCGAAGAGTATTGGCACTACTATCCACCAGCTATGATATTTTGTATTAATTAGAAAGTTTTTAATACATAGTATTTTGTATTTGTAAAGAAGTATATTTTTATGAGTAAAGAAAAAAAATTTGAGCCCACTATCTTTCATATGATATACATATCTATAATTTACATAGTATGTATTATAAGAACAGTAGTAAAGAGGAGGTGTTACAGCTCACCCCATTGTTTTTCATGTTTTGCAGGATCTAGGTGAGGACACGGTCGGATGGGCATCGGCAAGCGAAGGGAAATGGCTACATTGTCCACCTTGTTTTGATGTTTTGTACATGATACAACTTTTTGTATAAAGAATGTATATATTTAATAAAAGAAAAATTTGGGCCCAACCTTTTATACTACTTTATATGTATTTTATTATGTACATGTTTTATGAGTATTTGAGTAGAAAGCGGCTATTACATTTTTGGTATCAGAGTCGAGATTTTGGGTTTGACAGTGTACCATTCTCGTCGCTACGATGTCTAAGAGCCGACTGTGTAAGTTAATTCTTTCCTTACGTTAAGTGTTTCTTTAAGTTGATCAAGTGTGGTTGTTTTGTAGATGAGGCGTAGTAACAGAAGAAAGGGTAAGAGTGTGATGAACGAGGGAGAATCCTCTAACCCACCCGAACCAACTCCCCCTACCCTTGACGAGATGATGATTCGACCAATTATACAGCAGGTATTAGCGGAGGGTCAAGGAAGAGTTAGTCAGAAGAGAACCAAGACCCCTGGTAGAGTACCGCCCACAAGACCAGAACGAGAAGCCAGGCACCTATGCCACAGACATGCACTGGGTTGATCCGATTCAGGGGCTTACAAACCAGCATCAGCCGCCAGCGTTTAGGGGTACTAGGGATCCATTAGAAGCAGAAGAGTGGTTTAAGTCTGTAGAGCGGACGGCAGCACTATTTCCCATGAATGATAGAGAGAAGATTAGATATGCTAGTTTCTTATTTAATGGAGATGCCCGAATTTGGTGGGAACTAATGGAGGAGACTTATGATATGGCCTCAATGACCTGGGAAGAATTTAGAAGATTGTTTGAGGCTGAGTACCAAACAAAAGATCGAGTACATGAGAAAGTCCAAGAGTTTATTCATCTGAGGCAGAGGATTAGTATTGTGAAAGAATATTCAGTCAGATTCAACTCTCTTGCTCGTTTCGCACCCGAAATAGTGTATACACCGGAGTTAAGGAGAGATAAGTTTGTGCAAGGGTTAAGATCAGATATTGCCCGAGATGTTATGACAGGAGCCGAGCCCCCTCATACCTACAGTGAAGCTCTAGCAAGGGCTTTAAGGGCAGAGATCTATGCAAACAAATATCTAGCAGAAGGGTTATCTCCAGTGGTACCCCGTGAACCATCCACTACCTTACAGAGGGACAGAGTAGATGTTTCAAGGAACATAGATGTAAGGGCCAAGAAGAAGTTTCAACCCAAGAGGAACAGGAGAGGACTGGCAGAACAAACGGCCCAGGACAGAAGGGTTTCCCCCTTGTGCTAAATGTGGGAGGAACCATTCAGGAGAGTGTTTGAGGGACAGAAATGTATGTTACAGGTGCCAACAGCCAGGGCATCTGATGAGGGATTGTAAAGTTCCCCTTCCATCAGCTCCTCTTCCACCTGTGGCTCAGACTTCTAGAGGTACCAATGCCAGAGTTTTTACAGTGGCACAAGGTGAAGCCGAGGCGATCCATCGATTATGGCAGGTCGATTGTTATTTCATCTTTGTTTCCTTATATGCTTTAATTGATTCTGGGGCTACCCATTCTTTTATTTCCCATGGAATGATCGAGAGATTAGGTTTGAAACCTATTAGAGTGAGTCAACCTATTAAGATAGAGTTACCTGATGGAATGAGTGTGTTGACTCAAGAAATGTTATTGGGAGAATCCGTAGTGATCCACGGACGAGAGTTAGTAGTTGATTTAATAGTTTTTGATATGCCCGACTTTGATGTGATATTAAGCATGGATTTCCTAGGGAGGTATGGAGTAGAGATTGATTGTCGGAAGAAGAAAGCGAGATTTAATCTCGATAGTGGAGATAAATTTAGTTTTGGAGAGGGCCATCAGTTGAGTATGTTGATTAGTAGAGTAAAAGCTAGAAAGATGTTGAGGAATGGGTGTTCTGGATATATTGCTCATGTAGTACAGAGTGGTGATGTTCTACAACCAGATATTCAGAGGGTGCCGATAGTTCGAGAATTTTTAGATGTGTTTCCGGAAGACTTACCAGGTTTGCCACCGGAAAGAGAGGTTGAGTTTAGTATTGAACTAGCACTAGGAACAGCACCTATATCTAAAGCCCCTTACCGAATGGCCCCAGCAGAGCTTCAGGAATTAAAGAAGCAACTCCAAGAGCTTTTAGATAAAGGTTTTATCCGACCAAGTCATTCTCCCTCGGGAGTTCCAATTCTATTTGTTAAGAAGAAGGATGGGACACTACGGATGTGTATTGATTACAGAGAGTTGAATAAAGTGACAGTAAAGAATAAGTACCCGCTACCTCGGATAGATGATTTGTTTGATCAATTGAAGGGAGCAGCAGTATTCTCCAAGATTGATTTGAGGTCAGGGTACCATCAAGTAAGAGTAGCTGAGCAGGATATAGCAAAGACTGTTTTCCGTACAAGGTATGGGCACTATGAGTTTGTAGTGATGCCGTTTGGCTTGACTAATGCCCCATCAATTTTTATGGATTTGATGAACCGGGTATTCCATGACTATTTAGATCAATTCATTGTGGTGTTCATTGATGATATTCTGGTTTATTCCAAATCGAGAGAAGAGCATGAATAACATTTGAGAATAGTGTTGCAACGGTTGAGAGAAAGGCAATTGTATGCTAAATTTTCGAAGTGTGAGTTTTGGCTCGATCAAGTAATATTTCTGGGCCATACTGTGTCTAAGGAGGGGATTTCAGTAGATCCGAGTAAGATAAAGGCAATCCTTGAATGACAGAGGCCGAAGACAATAAAGGAGGTCAGAAGTTTCTTAGGCCTGGCAGGTTACTACAGACGATTTGTTGAGGGGTTGTTGATTGGCTAAACCATTGACAGCTCTTACCAAACAGAAGACTCATTTTATATGGTCAGAAGCTTGTGAAGAATGTTTTCAAGAGTTGAAGAAGAGGTTAACATCAGCTCCAGTGTTAGTGTTACCACAGGAGGGTGTAGACTATGACATTTATACGGATGCCTCTTCGCAAGGACTTGGTGTTGTGTTAATGCAGTTAGGTAGGGTGATAGCATATGCCTCTCGGCAGTTGAAAGAGTATGAGATGAGATACCCTACGCATGACTTGGAGTTGGCAGGTGTGGTCTTTGCATTAAAGATTTGGAGGCATTACCTTTATGGGGCCAAGAGTAACATTTACACTGATCATGAGAGTTTAAAGTATTTCTTTACTCAAAAGGAGCTGAATATGAGACAGAGAAGGTGGTTAGAGCTGGTTAAGGATTATGAATATGAGATCAAGTATCAACCGGAGAAAGCCAACGTAGTAGCCGATGCCTTGAGTAGAAAAGCCTATTTGTCCCGGCTCACTAGGCAGAAAGAGTTGATAAAAGAGTTTTGCAGAGAGCAGATCGAAGTGATTCCGGGAAGGATTGCCAGGTTAGAGATTCAGTCTACTTTATTGGAGGAAGTTAAAGAAAAACAAGTGGTCGATGAGTGGTGTCAGAAAGTAGTGCAGCAAGTGCTTGAGGGCAAGACAATGGAGTCCCACGTAGTTGATGGTGTCCTCTATTTCCGAAATCGGTTATGCATTCCTCCGAATGATGAGTTGAAAAAGAGAATTCTTTTAGAGGCTCATGACACACCTTACACTGCTCATCCTGGAGCAACCAAGATGTACCAAGATGTAAAGAGAGGCCTTTGGTGGCCAGGTATGAAGAAGGACATTGCAGAGTTTGTAGCTAGATGTTTGACTTGCCAGCAGGTAAAAGCAGAACACCAAAGGCCGTCAGGGTTGCTTCAGCCACTTAGTATTCCAGAATGGAAATGGGAGAGTATTTCAATGGATTTCATCACCGGTCTCCCTAAGGTACAGAGAGGTTATAATGCTATATGGGTGATTGTGGATAGATTAACTAAGTCCGCTCATTTCCTTCCAGTAAAGAAGAGTACTACCTCGGATCAGTTGGCTCAAATTTATGTGAAAGAGATAGTCAGGTTACATGGTGTACCCAAGATCATAGTGTCGACAGGGGATTCCAGTTTGTTTGACTTTCTCGGGTGAGTTTCTGAGAGGAATTTGGGTACTCGTTTGGCATTTAGTACTGCCTATCATCCTCAGACGGATGGCCAAACAGAGAGAACAAATCAGGTGCTTGAGGATATGTTGAGAGCTTGCTGTATGGATTATAGAATATCATGGCATGAAATGTTACCATTGGTGGAGTTTGCCTACAACAACAGTTATCAGAGTACGATTAAGATGGAGCCTTACGAGGCTTTGTATGGTAGACGATGCAGGTCTCCACTACATTGGGATGAGATCGGTGAAAAAGATGAGTTGAGTACCGCTCTTGGGCCAGAGATGACTCAGAAGATGATAGAGGATGTAAAATTAATCAGGAAAAGAATGAAACAAGCTCAAGACCGACAGAAAAGTTATGCCAATTTAAAGAGGAAAGAAGTGGAGTTCTAAGTGGGTGATAAGGTATTTTTGAAAGTTTCCCCCTATAAACGAGTAATGCGCTTCGGGAGCAAAGGAAAGTTAGCACCGAGATTCATAGGTCCATTTGAAATATTGCAACGAGTGGGTAAAGTTGCCTATAGATTGGCACTTCCACCTAGTATGGACAAGGTGCATGATGTGTTCCATGTCTCATTGCTACGAAAGTATGTAAGTGATCCCTCCCATATTCTGAGTGTAGAGGACGTTGAGTTAACAGAGAACCTTGTGTATGAGGAACGTCCAGTACAGGTTCTAGATCGATGGATTAAAGAACTCCGAAACAAGAATATTCCGCTGGTGAAGATCCTTTGGAGGAATCACAAGGTAGAAGAAGTGACATGAGAGGTAGAACGAGACATGCAAATTCGCTTTCCGGAGTTATTCATGTGAATTTCGGGGACGAAATTCTTTTAAGGGGGGGAGAATTGTAACGCCCCGCTTGAGGTACGTACTTAAGATTTGCTGTATTACTTAAAAGTTCATTGATTCAGTTTCAATTGAGTTTGTATGTTGTCATGGTTGGTTGGTTGGTGAGTCTTTAATGGAAATGGTATGTTGAGTTGGTTGAATGGTTGCCTTGAGATTGGTTGAGTTTTGGTGAAGTTTGGAAATTCAATCTTCGCCGGGGCGAAGAAGAAGCTTCGATGCGGCGACGAGCCTAATAAAAAGTTTCTTGAGTTTTCTAGAGAATTCTTCCTTTGGGGCATAATGACCATTCTACCCCTAATTAGTAGGAATAATGGGGAGTAAAATGTAAGGAAATTAAGTAGAGAATATGTTGGTAATAAGGGTGTATTTGCAAAGAATCAAAAGATATGGATGGAATTTCCAAGGAAGGACAAGGGCAAAATGGGAAATGATGCTTATAATATGATCTAAAAAGAGTTAAAGTGTAGAGAAACCCTTTATTCATTCATTTCCACCGCCTCTTCCATTGTCTAATTTCTCTCAATTTCTCCATCTAATCTTCTAAGATTTCTAAGGAGTTTAGAGAGCTTTTGGGTAATTTTGAGTAGAGATTTCATCTAAAGCATCCTAAGGTAAGGATTCATGCTTTAGATGTGAGTTTGCTTATAGTTATAGTGAAGTCTTATTTGGTTGTTATTGTTTTTGTTGTTGTTTTGAGTTGTAGAGAGGAGACAAGACAACAAAGGAAAGGAAAAGTGCTAGAGAAGTCACTTTTTCACAAGGTAAGTAAATCCAACCAAGTTGAGTTTTGAATAAGCTTTTGAGTAGAGATTTATTTTAACTATGTATGTATATGTTATACCTACTGAAAAATTGAGATGAGATGTGTGCTTAGTCCTAGTTGTTGGGTATGATTAAATTATGAGAAGTGTTTTTAATGTGTGATGAGAGAGTGAAATTGAGTTGAAGTTGGAGGAGTAGTGTATGAATATTTTTGGGAGTGTTTTCTTTGGCAGGAATTATGATTGTATGAGTGAGTTTTCCTCCCATTTTGGATGATTAAAGAGAAGAGTAGAGTTATAGAAAAGTAGAGCTTTGGTATGCACATGAGTTGTTTGAGGAAATGCCTAGGTGAAATCTGCCCTGTCACAGCCGTGATTTTCTAAGTGAATTTTGGGCATCTTACGTATTGAACTGGGCTGAGACCAAAACATAAAAGTTGTAGCCCTGTTTTTGAGCTTTAAAACGAGATTAAAATCGTAGCAATCCGATGTGTATAACGCAAGTTATGCCCTTTTTAGTGTGATCTGTGCAGAATGACTGTTTTGATGCAATATTACATTTGGCATTTCATAAGTGCATTAGTGAGCATGAGTTGTCCATACACATTTTTCTTATGCACTCAAGAAGTAGCTTGAGACATAGTAGAGAATGTAAGTATAAGCTACTTTAAGAGTAAAGAGAGAGAAAGAGAGAATGAGCACTAGAGAACGAAGAGAAAAGAGAATAGAGTAGGTTATGCGATGGGGAACCCGTGAGTAATGGGTAGAGTTTCCCGCATGTACGCCGCATTGAGAGAGCGGCATGAGCATGAGAGAGAAAAGTGGTGTAGCCCGTGAGAGTGCATGCGGATGAGGGCTATACCCGAGAGTACCTGAGAGAAAGATTATATACTCACATGGCCAAGGGTTCCGAATCCATGCATAACCGAGTCCGATCGGCTAGAATGAGTAGAAGTCACGTAGAGTGGGAGCGAGTCCCGGCCGTGCCTCCGGTAAGATGAGGCCGTGACTACTAGAGAGAGTTAGTAAAAAGAGTTATGAGAAAGAGAAAGTAGTGAGAAGTATAAAGAGAGAGTAAATGAGAATTGTAAGGAAAGAATTAGAGAGAAAGAGTTACGGGGGATAGATGAGTAGAGGATTTACTTACGAGCATTAGTTGTGCTCACCCCGTTGTTTTTCATGTTTTGCAGGATCTAGGTGAGGACACGGTCGGATGGGCGTCGGCAAGCGAAGGGAAATGGCTACACTGTCCACCTTGTTTTGATGTTTTGTACATGATACAACTTTTTGTATAAAGAATGTATATATTTAATAAAAGAAAAATTTGGGCCCAACCTTTTATACTACTTTATATGTATTTTATTATGTACATGTTTTATGAGTATTTGAGTAGAAAGCGGCTATTACATGATTGGCTGCATCAAGGAGTGTATCAAGACTATGGTGAATCGATAGAGGATTCATCACTCCCAGGTACGGGGGGAAGTTATGTCACGGCGTAATTCAGTAAATGGCAATGACACTAAAACTGTGGCCACATTGGGATTGAGTTGTTGCTCTATCCAGTTTATAATTCAGGTCATTGGTCTAGTAACTGAATACATAATATAGAGAGTAACTGAGGTTGACACTGTTTCTATGCCTCAGGCTCGTCGAGATAACTTATGATGAAAGGATCATATTGTACGGTAACCATATGATTGATGAAAGGATCATATTGTACGGTAACCATATCATTGACAGGTAACTGCTTCGCTGAATCCGAATTTGTCGGATGGCCATGATGCCTTGCTAGGGGCCAATCTTGGTCTGTGTGTAGTGAGACGATTAGTTGGTGTTAATCGTGATACTACACACTACCGGTATGATAAAGAGCCTACGGGTCACACACATAGAAGATAATTTAAGAAACAGTTTACAAGAAGGGCATTTTCGTCTTTTTAGGCAAAATGGTATTTTGGTAATTTCACAGTGCAATTAAATTTGCTCAGGTCGTAGCCTTTATTTAATTTGATATTAAAATTAAATAAGTGAGATTACGTTTAAATATGTGTTCGCATATTTTTAAACAAATTATCATTATTGTTAAATGTTAATATATTATATATATTAATTTAATTTAATTGAGATAATGATAATTAAAATAAAATATCTTAAAGGGGCTGTCTGGATACAAGGAGTTGTTTGGGTTGGTGGCCAAGCCCATTCCATGATGGAATAGGGGATAGTGTTGCACTATATAAGTGCAACACTTTGTGAAATAATAAAGAAAGATTTTTATTTTTCATTCAAAACAAAACTCTAGCCCCCCTTTTCATTCTCTCCCATGCCAGATTCCTTTTGTTTGGGAAAAAGTTTTTGATTAATTTCTTCTTGGTTCTTAAAGACTAAAGAGGATCTAGCAAATCTCTTTTTAGTTTCATGGGGTTGTCTTCGTGTGGACTACATTGGTTTGATCCTACACTTGGGTCGGTAGCGAAATCCATTCAGAGACAAACTTGGAGGAGCCTCCAAACGTGCGTAGGATTTCTAAACTTTAAACTGATTTTTCTGCAGATTCTATTATAATGTATAAACTGTAATTTTTGTGCCCTGATCTTAGTTCTAAGGAACAATCTATCATGTAAATTATTTTGTTTTCTGCTGCCATAGATGATCGTTTCCTAACACCAATCACTACCGTATTGATAGATCTGAATAGAACTGCGTTAGGCTAGTATCAAACTACACCAATCGGTGCACAAGGCGCTTTGGTGATCTCAAGTCTAAGGATCACATGCACCACCATCCGTTAGAGGATTTATTCCATAGACACTGGGGTTACCATCTATATGGAACCTCCAATGGGTCAGTCTAGTGAACTTACCTACAGCAAGCACCTATGCGTTGCACCAGGTTGTCAGCAAACAAACTTGACAAGTGAGATCAGTCACTACCTTTTGACAAGGTCATTCAATACTATGATAACCTTACCATATTATATGTGCCCTTGGTTAGAATAATACTGGGCCTATGGACGTTTCGAGAATGGCCACCATATGTGCTTATAGGGTTCTCACTATCAAGATTTGAAACACTTGATACCCTCGTCATGGTTCTACCATTCTAAGGGCATATATCAATACATATAGATATGATTTACACGATATAGAATAAAAATGTCTTTTATTGATCAATGAACATTATTACAAAGAGTCAATTCTACAATAATTGATCGGCTCTAGGGCACCTACTCTAACATCAAGCAATCATCAAGGAGCTAGAACATTCATTTTGACGAATCTGTAAAGGAATTTGGGTTTATACAAATCAAAGACGAGCCTTGTGTATATAAGAAAATTAGTGGGAACGTAGTGCCAATCCTAATGTTGTATGTCAATGACATATTAATCATTGGGAATGATATACCGAACTTGCAAATGGTAAAGACTTGGTTATCCAAGTGCTTCTCCATGAAGGACTTAGGGGAAGCAACCTACATCCTCGGTATAAAGAACTATCGTGATAGATCTCGTAGGTTGCTAGGCCTAAGTCAAAGTACATACATTGACAAAGTACTAAAAAGATTTAGTATGGAAGATTCTAAGGGTATGTATCCTAAAACACAAGAGGAGAGAGGTAGGATTGGGGTATTCCTTATGCTTTGACAAAAGGATCCATAATGTAAGCCATGTTATGTACTAGGATTGATGTCTCATATACCTTGAGCATTTGTAGTATATATCAATCGGATCTAGATGAAACATACTATATAGCAGTCAAGAACATCCTTAAGTACCTTAAGACGACTAAGGATATGTTCTTGGTCTATGGAGGAGAAGATGATCTCATTGTAAGAGGATATAGTGATGCCAGTTTTCAAATTGACAAGGACGACTATCGATTGTAGTCAGGTTACGTGTTTTGTCCTAATGGGCCTCTAGTGAGCTGGAAAAGTTCAAAACAAACACTGGAGCAGAATCTACAATGGAAGCCGAGTACATCGCATTGGGTAATGTGGCCAAAGAGGCTGTTTGGATCAAGAAGTTCGTGACTGAACTAGAGGTGGTTCTGAGCATTATTGATCCAGATGTGCTTTATTGCGACAACAATGGTGCCATAGCTCAGGCTAAAGAACCACGATCTCACCAAGGATCCAAGCACATACTTTGGCGATACCATCTCATAAGAGAAATCCTGAAGAGAGATGATGTACAAATTGATACAGTGCCTACTGATGATAAAATCACAGACCCACTTACAAAAGCTCTATCATAGTAGAAGCATGATAGGCACATAACATCATATGGGATCAAGCGTATGAATGATTGGCTATAGTGTTAGTTGCTGGTGGGGTTTATGCAGTGGAAAGAAAAATAAAATTCCTAAAACAACAACATGAGCCCAAGAAAACATATACCCAATTTACATTGTTTTGTATAAAATAAAAATTCAGAACTATACCTGTGTTTCGAGGCTCCTCTAATTGATGTGAATCGACCCCACTCCAAGATAGGAATGAACTCTCGGTATCCACACGAACACAGGATTACAATCACCAAGGGGTTCAACGTGGTAGCTGTAGGTTGCTGGTGGGGTTTACGCATCAGAAAACAACCCAACAACAACATTGAACCCAAGAACCTTATACCCAATTTACGTTATTTACATATGAAATAATATTGAATATAAAATTTCCAGATTTCATACCAGCGATTGGAGGCTTCTTCAATCGATACGAATCACTCCCACTCTAAGATAAGAGTGAACTCTCGGTATCCACACAAAGACAGGATGGTGATCGACTGGCGGTCTCAAGTGCTAGCAAGACACACAAGCAAAAAGGATCCAGAATTTTTCTTCAAGAAAAATTCTCTTCTCCACCAAGTGAAAAACATGAGAGAAAGTGAGGTGAGTGGCTTGGATTTAATTAATGTGTTCCCATAATATTTTAATTTTAAGTTGCCTTTTATATGCAACAAAAATTAAAACCCTAATCTAGTTAGGAATAAATTTATTCCATGACTAGAATAGTAAATCCCCATTACCAAACAAGATAATAATCCACAGGGCATCTTATTCAAATTCAAATATGAATTTCATATTCATAAATATATTCATATATTTAAATACATAATCTCATTAATTTTAATTTCATGAAATTAAATATAGGCAACGACCTCAACAAATTTAATTGCACTGTGAGATTACCAAAATGCCCTTTCATCTCAAAAGACGAAAATATGCTTTCCATCATAAATGACGAAAATACCCTTTCATCATAAATGACGAAAATACCCTTTCATCACAAATATGTCTTCTATGTGTGTGAACCGAAGGCTCCTCATCATATCGGCAATGAGTAGTCTCGCGATTGACACCAATCAATTGTCTCACTAAACACAGACCAAGATTGGTCTCTAGCAAGGCATCATGGCTACCTGATAGATTCAGATTCAGTGAAATAGCTTGCCTATCAACGATATGGTTACTGTGCAATCTAATCCTTTCATCACACATTATCTCATCAAGGCCGAGGTACAAAAGTAGTGTCAACTTCGAATATCCTTGATCTCTCGATATTTGATTATTGGACCAACGACCAAAAAAGATTGGATTGAGCTACAACTCAATCCCACTATGGCCACAAATTCAATGTCGTTGTTATTTACCGAATTACTCAGTGAGATAATTTCTCCAACACCCGGGGATGATGAATCCTTTGTCAATCCACCATAGTCTTGGTACACTCTTCGATATAGCCAATCACTACCGTATTGATAGCTCTGAATAGAACTACGTTGGGCTAGAGTCAAACTACACCAATCGGTGCACAAGGCGCTCTAGTGATCTCAAGTCTAAGGATCACATGCACCACCATTCGTTAGAGGATTTATTCCATAGACATTGGGGTTACCATCCATATTCTACCATCCTAAGGACATATATCAATACACACAATTATGATTTACATGATATAGAAGAAAATTGCCTTTTAATGATTAATAAAAGTTATTTAAGAGAGTCAATTCTACAATAATTGATTGGCTCTAGGGCACCTACTCCAACACTAGCAAACCCGCAAGGATCAAGAACAAAAATTGCAGAACTTTTTCTCTCTTTTATTGACAGAAAGCATGTGAGAGAAAGGAGTGGTTAGGGTTTTCTTTTGCAAACCACAACATTACTTTTTAATTTAAGTTGCCTTTAAATAGGCAACCAAATACAAACCCTAATCTAGATAGGAATAACCATTAAGTTTATTCCACAACTAGAATAGCGAGTCCCATTACCAAACAAGGTAATACTCCACATGGCATTTTATTTAAATTCAAATTCGAATTTCATTTATATATATATATATATATATATATATATATATACATATATATATATATACATATATATATACATATATATATACATATATATATATATATATATATATACATATATATATATATATATATATATATATATATATATATATATATATATATATATATATATATATATATATCTTCACTAATATTAATTGTTAGGTTCCTAGTGGGGTTTACCCAACGGAAAACAAAAATAAAATGCCCAACAACAACATTGAACCCAAGAACCTTATACCCGATTTACGTTATTTTCATATGAAATGAAATTGAATATAAAATTTCCAAATTTCATACCAACTTTTGGAGGCTCCTTCAATCGATATGAATTGCTCCCACTCTAAGATAAGAGTGAACTCTCAGGATCCACACGAAGACAGGATGGCGTTCAACTTGCGGCCACAAGTGCTAGCAAGACACACAAGCAAAAAGGATGCAAAATTTTTCTTCAAGAAAATGCTCTTCTCCACCAAGTGAAAAACATGAGAGAGAGTGAGGTGGGTGGCTTGGATTTAATCAACGTGTTGTCCCATTTTATTTTAATTTTAAGTTGCCTTTTTATATGCAACAAAAATTAAAACCCTAATCTAGTTAGGAATAAATTTATTCCATGACTAGAATAGTAAATCCTCATTACCAAACAAGGTAATAATCCACATGGCATCTTACTCAAATTCAAATAAGAATTTCATGTTCATATATTATCTTTATTAATATCATCAAATCTTAATATTGAATATATATTTAAATTCAAATATGAATTTCATATTTCATATATATTATCTTAACTAATATTAATATCATAAAATATTAATATTAAATAATATATATATACATATATATAATATTTTAATATATGAATATATTTAAATACATAATCTCACTAATTTTAATTTCAATATGAAATTAAATATAGGCAACGTCCTCAGCAAATTTAATTGCACTATAAGATTACCAAAATGTCCTTTCATCTCAAAAGACGAAAATATCCTTTCCATCATAAATGACGAAAATACCCTTTCTCACCAATTCATCCTTAATCTATCTTCTATGTGTGTGACCTGAAGGCTCCTCATCATATCGGTAGTGAGTAGTCTCGCGATTAACACCAATCAATCGTCTCACTAAACATAGACCAAGATTGGACTATAGAAAGGCATCATGGCCACCTGATAGATTCGAATCCAGCTAAACAGCTTGCCTATCAATGATATGGTTACCGTGCAATCCGATCCTTTCATCATACGTTATCTCATTAAGGCCAAGGCACATAAGTAGTGTCAACTTCGAATATCCTTGATCTCTTGATATTCGGTTATTGGACCAACGACCAGAAAAGATTGGATTGAGCTAGAACTCAATCCCATGTGGCCACAGATTCAATGTTATTGGTATTTACCGAATTACTCAGTAAGATAATTTCTCCTATACCCGAGAGTGATGAATTCTTTATCGATCCATTATAGTCTTGATACACTCCTTGATGTAGCCAATCACTACCATATTGATAGCTTTGAATAGAACTACGTTGGGCTAGTGTCAAACTACACCAATCAGTGTCCAAGGCGCTCCGGTGATCTCAAGTCTAAGGATCACATGCACCACCATTCATTAGAGGATTTATTCCATAGACACTGGG
This sequence comes from Pistacia integerrima, assembly GCA_026225825.1. Lineage (NCBI taxonomy): Eukaryota > Viridiplantae > Streptophyta > Magnoliopsida > Sapindales > Anacardiaceae > Pistacia > Pistacia integerrima. The sequence goes on from CM047749.1 coordinate 16,322,018, forward strand.
GTTACCATCCATATGGAATCCTCTGGTGGGTCTGTCCAGTGAACTTGCCTACAGCAAGCACCCATGTGTTGCACTAGGTTGTTGGCAAACAACCTTGACAAGTGAGATCAGCCACTGCCTTTTAACAGGGTCGTTCAACACTATAATAGCCTTACCGTGCTATGTGTGTCCTTGGTTAGAATAATACTAGGGCTATGGATATTTCTAGAATGGCCACCATATATGATCATAGGGTCCTCACTATCAAGCTTGAAACACTTGATACCCTTGTCATGGTTCTACCATCTTAAGGACATATATCAACACATACAATTATGATTTACACGATATAGTAGAAATTGCCTTTTATTGATTAATAAAAATTATTACAAAGAGTCAATTCTACAATAATTGATTGGCTCTAGGGCACCTACTCCAACATCGTCATGTCTTCATCAAGCAATCATACCATTGATTGCATGTTCGATTCTCCGATGGGCTCAGCAGTTCTCAATGGCGTAGTCCCTAAGGCTTCTAAGGATGTTGTTGCATGGAGTTCGAACCTTGATGTGGTGAGCTCTTCCAACCATGCTTCTATGGAGGTCGTTCAGTCAAGGAGATCCCTAGTCCATAGGTCGCGCAAGGAACCATATCCTCAAATGATGTCGAGGATCTTAGGCACATAAATGAGACTTATGCGCCTCAACTCAACTTGAGGGTTTTAGGAGGCTTCTCTTGGAAGAATCCCCCCACAGGCTGTGTAGCGATCTCTAAATCATTTTTTAGGTGTGGGATGTCTATTCGCCATCACTTCTTCATCAATAATGTTTTGAGACGATTCAACATCGTCTCTCTTCAATTGTCTGCGAACTCTTACATTATAATTGTAGGTCATTACATAGCATACCAAATAGCTTAGTTGGGTGAGCCATCTATAGAGGAGGTCATCCACTTGTATAGATTAAAAAAGGGTCAAGATCAAATGTACTATCTCTCCAAAGCGAGGAAAGTACGTTTTAATTCTTTGGTCAATGTTCCAAAGAAGATCCCACTGTGGGATTCTCAATTTTTCTTTTACGAGGCCGGGGAAACTGGCGTTTTTGCTTCTAAAGCTTGTAAGACTTCAATCCTCGTGTGTGCAAAGAATGTTTCTAAGCTCGATGGTCGAACTCAACCACACTTCTTTACTTTGTAGTTAACGTTAAGCAAAACTTTCTCTCTGTAGCGAGGTTTGAGTGGCTTCAACGCTTTAGCGATCTCTCTAAAAGGGAGTGCAACGTTAACGAGATCATCTCACTTCCTAGCCTAAGGGCATATGACTATTGCAACGACAACGCCACTTTCAACACCATTCTTGAAAAGGTAAAGTGTTTACTTGCTCGCTTTTTTTTTTTTTTTTTTTGGCTAGGTTGCTGATTGTTTGCTTCTCCTTTCGTAGAAATGTGATCGAGAAACTGAAGGGCCTGAAGAAGAAGATGACAACATCCGAGGCCGCCAAGAAACTGTTAGTCGCCTTCAGCAAAGAAGCAGCCTACTGATGCAGTTGGGATGGTCAGGCAAGGTGCCTCACACTCAGCCCTCAAAGGAAATGGTGGTGACCTTGGGGAAAGCCCAAGTGCCAAGAAGCCTGCAATTGCCTCTAAGGCAGTCAAAGGGAAAAATGCCCCTGAGCCTTAGAAGAGGCTAGTGAAGAAAGCATCTGAGCCAACTAGAGGCTTGGGGAAATAGAAAACACCCGAGTAACATGATAGCTTGGGAAAGAAAAAGATATCAGAGTAGCATGAGGGCTTTGGCAAGAAGAATTCGGCCAAGCCTCGAAGTGGGGCAATTTGTCGGCCAAGAAGTCGGCCAAGCCTCAGGGGGACTCGAGAAAACAGAAGGTTGTCAAGTAGCAAGGTGGCTCGGGCAAGGAGGTCGCAGGGCAAGCTGACGGCCCCAAGAAATCTGCAGCCAAGGATTCGGCCAAGAAGAAGTTCATTCCTATGGGCAAAGTTATCATTCCCATGGAAGGTAAATCAAACTCGCTTGAGTAGAGAGGCCAAATGACAGATAAGGCGGCTCGAGCTGTAGTCGAAACAATAATTGAACAACTCCCTAAGCGCATCGGCATTGGGCCCTCGGCAGCCAAGGATTTCGTTTGCGGGCATTAGGGATTCATCTGCTCTATAGTTGCTGGCTTAGGTATGCAGTTACGTGACAAAGGTATCAGTAGTTCGCCCTCATTTCCTTTTCTTTTTAATATACTTTTTTCTCTATTCCTTGCTAACTTTCTTTTCTTCTTTTTTAGCCTTATATGGCACGCAGACTTCTCTATGATGAGTGTTACCCCACATTGGTGGGCACTCATCAAGGATGGCAAGAAGCGAAAATGCTCAAGGAGGATGCCTTGGCTAGGGCCGAGGTAGCAGAGAAGGAGAAGGACTCCAAACAGGCCGAGTTTGAATGGCTTAAGGAGGAAATGGAGGACCTCGAGGTCAAGGAAAGGGAATCCCTTGAAAAAATTAAGGTGAGTGAGGCCACTCGGGCAAAGGTTGAAGCCAAAGCAGTTGAGGCTAAAAAGAGTTTGGCACAGCAACAATGCCAACAATAAGCTAAACTCCAAGCTCACCTCAACTCAAAAAACTGCCTCGGATTGGGAGGCAAAGTTTAGACAAGTCTCACTCAATCTTGCCCAGGGGGTGGAAGGTCGATAAAAGGTTGAGGCTAAAACTGGGCAGCTTAGGCTCAAAGTTAGGGAGTTTAAATGAGTCTGTCACAAACAAAGCTTGGGAGACTTTGGTCTTCCTTGTGTAGAAGTTGTGGGAAGCTCATCCTTTGATCGACTTCTCCTTTCTTCTGAGGGCCTATCAGAGGGAGGTCGACCGGATAAAGACTAAGGCTCTAAGGATGGCCTATGTTTACTTAGATGATTCCGAGCCTGACAATGAAGGCAAGGCAGAAGTCAAGGAGGGAGAGAAGGATGCTAGCGTGAAGCAAGAAGTCAAGGATCTGGCTCCCCTAGCTACGCTTCCGCCCAATGCTGCCAACCTTCCTCCGATCGAGACTCCGAAGGACGTCCAGGCTCTGAACCCTGAAGAAGCTATAAAGACTCCTGCTATCGGCGATTGATAATCCGAGAATTATACAATTTTTATTAGGCTTTTAGGTTGGATTTTAGATACTTCTTAGTTCATTTATGCCTGAATTGCTACTGATTTCTTTACTTTTTGTGTTTTAGGCCAAAATGGACATTTTGAGCAAATAATGAGCGAATTGGAGTTTCTGGACTCAGAAGTAAGCGGATCTCAGAAGTTGGGAGAGTTCTGAAATAGAGTAAAGCACTATAAAGCTTGTTTCCATGGGAGAGCATCGAAATTGAAGATTCAAGCAAAGAAGCAAGCGGAGGGCAATTATGTAATTTCAGAATTATTCATGAAGATTCGCCATGGCCAAAAACTTGATGCGTGTTTACTACAACATACAAAAATAGCAAGTGCACTAGTCACACAAAGTAATAAAGTGATGAGTGAGTATCGTTCCCACGAGGATTGGTTGCTAAGCACTAAGTTTTCTACTGTTTTCAAGTTGGAGCAATCAAAATTGTTTGGATTAATGGGAGAAAATTAAACTTAAAACTAAAACAGAAAATCCTAAATATTCAAAACTAAATTATGAAAGCACGATTAAAAACAAGGTAATATCAATTTAAAACAACGGGTAGGGTTTTGATTTCATTTGGACTCTATGGATTAAACCTACAGATTATGCTATTTCCATATTCACATGCATTGATTGTAAATCGAATTCTCTAAATTGTAAACATACCTTCTCAGGCTATGTTTTCCTACTTTTCCCTATTAAACTTCCACACCCAACAAATTGAAGATTAATAGTTCTAAGCTCATTAAGCACCTAGAATCCTAGATTGATTTCATTGATTCTTAAATCCATGTCTAGCATTTAATACTACAATGGTGATTATCCAAGAAGCTTAACATGACTCATTTCTCAATCTCACCATGTTCATCAATTAAAAACAATAAATCCAGAATAATCACACAATCTTTGCACTAGCATATGAAAATAATAAAAATCAGTTGCTCAATCCATGAGAATCCGAACTACATCAAAACCGTAACCCAAAATGGGTTAGTTCATAGCTAAATCAATACAATAAGCAAGAAAAAAAATAAACATAAAGTTCAACATAATAAAAATGAGAGAAAAGACAAGAGATCTCCCCTAATTGAAGAATCCACCGGATTTAATCCCAAATCTTCTCACTTTTCAACACCAAATCTAAAACTAAGAAAATGAAAAAGCTGCTCTAGGCTAAGGAAAACGCGACCCCCTCTCAAAATGGTAAAGTTTCACTTTTATACCTCGCCCAAAAACCTAAAACTTTGCCTAAAAATGAAACTGTGCGTTTTAACAAACCTGAAAATTGCAGACTTCGCCACGACAGAGAAGAAATCTTGCCGCAGCGACGAAGTAAATTTAACTCTCAATCGTGACTCATTTTGCCGTGGCGAATCTTCATGAATAATTCTGAAATTACAAAATTGCCCTCCGCTTGCTTCTTTGCTTGAATCTTCAATTTTCGATGGTCTCCCATGGAAACAAGCTTTACAGTGCTTTACTCTATTTCAGAACTCTCCCAACTTCTGAGATCCGCTTACTTCTGAGTCCAGAAACTCCAATTCGCTCATTATTTGCTCAAAATGTCCATTTTGGCCTAAAACACAAAAAGTAAAGAAATAAGTAGCAATTCAGGCATAAATGAACTAAGAAGTATCTAAAATCCAGCCTAAAAGCCTAATAAAAATAGTATAATTCTCGGATTATCAAATACCCCCAAACTAAAGACATGCTCGTCCTTGAGCATCAGGTACAAAACTCAAAGAAAGAAAACAATAAAAACTAAAACACGACACAATAAGACTGGAAATGAACAATAAGAATTAGACTCAACTTAACATACAAATTGCCTAGAATTTATACAAGTCTCAAAGATTGTTGAAAAAGTATTATTGGAAAAATGTTCAATATTCCAAGAAGTTATAAGTTGCATCGACTATCTTTCTCTATTAGTCCCCCGAGTAGGTGATCCCCACTTCAATCCATCTTCCGACTTCCCAGATTATTTTATGCAGAAATGTAAAGTTTATCAAATGGCGGCAAACTCCATAAGCCTAAATATCGAACTACTCTCCACTAATGAGGATTAGACATCGCTAAGAATCAAAAGGACTTTGCAAGCTTTTAACATTAGGCTCGGGTAGTGGGCTCCAAAGGAAATGAAAGGATAAACAAACAAGGGAACTTGGTTTCCTTAAAGCAAACCCTAAGACTTAATCAAACTCCCACTTCCTTTCTCAACCATCACTCAAGATGTCAACCAATTAACAACCCTCAACCATGCACAATTCTTATTTTTGCTTCTGCAATGCAGTTCTCAAAAAAAACTTTCTTTTTTTTTTTTAATCATGAAAATAACAACAATTCAAATTGAGGTTAACTACCTCTCTTATTCTTTTTGCCCTTCTCACAACCCCCAAACTATTCTTTTGGTTTATTCACACAACTCTTTAAGTTCTTTGTGTTTGCATTAGGTCCAAAGATTCTCCTAAAGGGTATGATAAAGTGTTTTAGGGTAATTGGATTAGACAATTTTTGGCTTGCACGGAAAACAAAAAGCAATGATGATCTCATAAGGTTCAAATGGGTAACTAGGGAAAAGAAAAATTCATTCGTGGGTTGGCTGGAAAGGCTCAAACGTTCTAAAAAATGCCTAAATCATTTCCTCAACAATGTCTATTCCTAGAATTTCGCCTCAAGCATTTCTCTACTGGGTTTTAGAGTCCACCAACATTATCAAATTTTACCTAACCACATAAAATGAATCTAGGCATGCCGAATTAAATGAACATGGTGGTTGAACCACTCAACAAACCTCAATCAAAATTCAGTCAATAAACATAAACTTGAAGCATGCTTAACATTTTTCAACAATAAAATCCCAACAACACTAATCTCATCATTGATTTATACAATTCATCATTGGCATACACATAAAACCAAATAAAGTAAACAAAAGTCCAAAAAAAAATTCTCAAATTTTTCCTACCCCCAAACTAAAGATGACATTGTCCCCAATGTCACATTATGCATACATTAGAAATAGAAAAACAAAATCGACAAAGGTACGAGATAGTTCCTTGATTAATCCGTAAAGTTGAAGTGTCGCTCAATAGTGTACACACTCGGTCCTTGACTTTTTCATCACGAAAATCTGTAAAAACAATTGAAAACTGTGGTGTCCACTGTGTTAGAAAAATTCACGAACTACTATGGAAATATTACAACCCTAATCTCGTCTTTTCAACTAAAAATTTAAACTAAATGAAAAACAATCTAAAAACAAACCACAAACAAATCAAAAATCAATTCAAAGTTCCACAATACCCAACAATAAACCAAAATAAAACAAACAAAAACAAAATACAAAACAGGTGCTCCGGCTCATTCGTCGGCCTCCTCGTCTCCCTCGGCATCGTCCTCTACTAACTCGGAGCCCATCCACTCATCTGAATCCCAATCTTCCCATTAGAATGTTGAAGTATCAATATTCAGCTTCCGGCAGCAGCTTTGTTGCAAATTATAGATCATTCGGGACTGTTCTGCCAGCCATTCCTAACGTTTTGACATACGTCTCATCTGACCCATCATCTACTGCATCATTTCCTTCATAGTGGCTGTGGAACTAGATGATGTGGCAGCTCCTTATGTGGTTCTCTGTTGTTTTGTCCCGATGCTAGGTTGCTCATCGTCTGGAAGTTCAAGGTGCTTGTGATAGTAGTTTGAGTCGAGGATTGGGGCAGCATGGATAACTGGCTCATCATCATGTACCTCGATTCTTGCTCGAGTGCACAAAGCTGTAATGAGATGTGGGAACGGGTAACTTCCTCTCCCTGGTTTGGCTGCATACCGAATGTTGGTCAGGATAATTTGTCGCACATCCATATTCTTTCCCGTGGCAATAGAATAGAGTAGTAATGCCTTCTCATACGTCACCGTGCTATAGTGCGTCTCCGGCACCATCCTTGCACAAATAAAGTGCTGCCACAACTAAGCCACCGGTGTCAAGTTAGTTCCCTTGATGCTCTTTCTACCCTTTTTTGAAACCTCCCAAATGGTGTTCGGTTTTGCGATAGCCTGAAGGATTACCTTATCCCTTTTTTGTGTCTGCCTGAATTCCCCATACTCATCACGGTAAATGTTAGGCAATTTATAAAATTCATTAATGACCTTCGTAGTAAATGCCATATCATTACCCCTCACGAACACAGTACCAGATTCACACTCAGGGAGGTTGGCATAAAATTCTTTCACTAGCGGCTCTACCGCCGCTTGTGCAGGTGCACTCATAAACAGTCCCCAACGTTTGACTCCAATCCATAGCCTGGCTCGTAGTTAATGCATGCTCAGGGATGAATCCTTTATCTTTCCTTTAGGTTGCCCTTTCATAGCGTATCCAGGCCTGATCACTCACAAATCGATTGTCCACTTTCTTTCCTTTTCCTTTTCCCTTGGACAACACTTTGAGCAGCATTTTTCTAAACTCTCAATCAACCCACAAATTCAACTTAAAATCTCAACTCAACTCGCCCTATGACAAAGACAATCAACCCTGCAGTAAAACAACACTTCCAACAATTTGCACTTAACCCCCAAACTACAATTTTTCCAAACTCAACCAAAAGCTCCACAAATTAAAATCCACACTCCTCAATATCACAATATTAAAAATCAACACTTCCCCCAACACAAATCCACGCACAATATCACCAAAATTCACACATTCAACCAGAATCAAAATTTTCAAATCCACAAATCTAAACTCGAAAAATTGTGATTAAAAGTTAAGCGAACTTGAAATCTTACCAAAACAATGGAGTATTCGCAACCAATTTAGCCAAAAATCACCTAGAGCGCAAAATCCCCAATTTCTTAAACCCACAAATTTCTTCAATTTTTCGCAAAGATCTTGGTTAGATCGAGTTGTTTTGGTGTTTGGAAAGGTTAAGGAGTGAGAGACTTGGCTAGGAAATCACTGGGAAGTCTTTGGATTGAAGTTGGATAATTTTTCTCTCAAATGGCTTTGAAAAGTTTTGTGAAAAAATGAAAGTCACGCGCGTTTTTATAAAAACCAGTTTTCGCCGCGGCAAAGTTCTTCATTTTCAAACCCTAAAAACAACCCAGTCGATTTTGTCTTTGCCGCGGCGAAAAATTGCAGTAGCAAATTGCCCTGGCGAAGAATTTTCTTCGCCGCAGCGAAATTTCCCATTATGATTTTTGCCCAACTTTCTTCGCCGCGACGAAACAAAATTATTCACCTGGGCGAAAAATTATAGAGACGAATCGCCTCGGCGAAAAAGATTATTTGCCGCGACGAGGTTTGGGACTTTCGAATTCCAATTTTTTCGCAAAATGTGCTTGCAGCGGCAAAAGCCCCCTGGACAATTTCGTTTTCGCCTGAAGGATTTAAACAAAAATTATTCACCTCGGCGAAAAATTATAGAGACGAATCGGCGAAAAAGATTATTTGCCGCGACGAGGTTTGGGACTTTTCGAATTCCAATTTTTTCGCAAATGTGCTTCGCCGCGGCAAAAACTGGACAATTTCGTTTTCCGCCTTGATTCGATAACTCACCTGAAACACCCAAAAACACACAAATTAGACTTCATCTAAAATTATAAGAAAACTAAACAATTAAAAATAACAACAACAACTGAAAACACATGGGTTGCCTCCCAAGGAGCGCTTGTTTATAGTTAGAAAGCTCGACTCTTTTAAGTTCTCATGTTGGAATGTCGAGCCGGAGAGGAATTGACTTGCAACTTATCACTCCGTCGATGTAGGGCTTCAACCTTTGGCCATTGACCTTAAATGTGCCTTTTTCTTCATGTGACACCTCCACCGCTGCGAATGGGTAGACTCTTGTAACTATGAAGGGTCGGGACAATCTTGACCTAAGTTTTCCTGGGAAAAGCCTAAGTCTAGAGTTAAACAACAACACTTTCTGACCCACTTCAAAGTTCTTCTTCCGGATATGCTTGTCATGCCACTTCTTGGTCTTTTCCTTGTACATTCTAGCATTCTCATAAGCTTCTTGACCGAACTCATCGAGTTCATTCAAAGTCGACATCCTTTCTTCCCCGGAAACTCGTAAATCCATGTTGGTCTTTCACGCCCAATAGGCCTTATGCTCCAGTTCTACCAGCAAGTGACATGCTTTCCCATAAACCATCCTGAATGGAGACATACTAATCAGAGACTTAAATGCAATTCGGTTGGCCCATAATGCATCATCCATCTTCCGTGACCAATCCGTCCTCGATGCATTGATTGTCTTTTCCAAGATTCCCTTCAATTCTCTGTTTGATAGTTCCACTTGTCCACTGGTCTGTGGGTGGTAAGGTGTTGCAACTCTATGTTTTACCCTGTATTTCCCCAACAGTGCATCTAATTGCCTATTGCAAAAAAGTGATCCTCCATCGCTGATTATTGCCCGTGGTACCCCAAACCTCGAGAAAATGTTCTTTCTCACAAAATTAACCACCACTCGGGCATCATGGGATGGCAATGCAACTGCTTCTACCCATTTTGATACGTAGTCCACCGCTACCAAAATGTAAGTATTCCCATAAGAATTTGGGAAAGGACCCATGAAATCAATTCCCCATATGTCGAAAAGCTCAACAACTAAGATATTGTTCAGTGGCATCTCATCCCGCTTTGAAATATCCCACTCCGTTGACACTGGTCACATTCCTGGACCATCCGAAAGGAATCCTTGAAAAGGGTCGGCCAATAAAACGCAGATTGCAGAACCTTGGCTGCTATTCTAGCTCCTCCAAAATGGCCACCCACTTCCCTTTCGTGACAATGCTGTCGGATACTCTCCATTTCCTTTTCCAAAACACATCTCCGTATCATCTGATCAGCGCAGTGTCTATAAAGAAATGGTTCCTCCCAAAAGTAATACTTCAAATCAGAGAAAAACTTCCTCTTTTATTGGAATGTCATGCCTATTGGGAGCACTCTCGCCGACAGGTAATTCGCAAAATCTGCATACCATGGTGCCTTCTCCACTCTCATTAATTTCTCATTTGGGAACGTTTCTTTGATTTGCGTTTCCTCTTCATTTCCCTGAATTGGTTGTTCAATCCTTGACAAATGGTCTGCTACCACATTTTTCGACCCTTTCTTATCCCCGTATCTCCAACTCAAACTCTTGTAGCAATAGGATCCATCTTATCAGCCGAGGTTTTACTTCTTGCTTTGCCAACAGGTGCTTCAGTGCTGAATGGTCCGTGTAGACTATCACCTTGGCACCTAGCAAATATGAACGAAATTTATCAAAAGCAAAAACTACAGCCAACAATTCTTTTTCAGTGGTGGTGTAATTCAATTGTGCATCAGTGAGTGTTTTGCTAGCATATTGAATTACATACAACACTTTATTTTTCTGCTCTCCTAGCACTACTTCTAAAGCAAAATCACTAGCATCACACATCAATTCAAATGGTAGTCCCTAATTGGGGACTGCAATTATAGGTGCAGATACAAGTAATTTCTTTAGAGTTTGAAAAGCATGCATGCATTCATCATTAAAATCAAAAGCAACATCTTTAATCAATAAATTCCAAAGGGGTTTAGAAATCTTAGAAAAATCCTTGATGAACCGTCTATAAAACCCCGCATGCCCCAAGAAACTTCGAACTGCTTTAACATTGGAGGGTGGTGGCAACTTCTCAATCACGTCTGTTTTTGCTTGATCCACTTTATTCCGTCTTTAGAGATTCTATGACCAAGCACTATCCCTTCCTAGACCATGAAGTGGCACTTTTCCCAATTGAGCACCAAGTTCGTCTCCTGACATCGCTGCAAAACAACCGAAAGATTAGATAAACAATGATCAAAGGACGAACCAAAAACAGAGAAGTCATCCATGAAGACTTCTATAAACCTCTCCACCATATCACCAAAGATCGACATCATGCATCTTTGAAATGTGGTTGGTGCATTGCATAACCCAAAGGGCATCCTTCGGTAAGCAAAGGTGCCGTAGGGGCAAGTGAAGGTCGTTTTCTCTTGATCCTCATGAGCAATGGCAATCTAATTGTACCCTGAATAACCATCCAGGAAACAGTAGTAAGCATGCCTTGCCAACCTCTCCAACATCTGATCGATGAAAGGAAGTGGAAAATGATCCTTCTTTGTCGCTTCATTTAATTTTCGGTAATCAATGCATACTCTCTAGCCTGTGACAGTCCTAGTTGGTATCAATTCATTGCTTTCATTCTTTACCACTGTGATACCGCCCTTCTTTGGAACTACTTGCACCGAGCTCACCCATGGACTATCAGAAATAGGATAAATTATTCCTGCATCTAGAAGTTTCACCACCTCCTTTCTCACCACTTCCTTCATCGAAGGGTTCAATCTTCGTTGTGGTTGAACTCTAGGCTTGATATCATCCTCCATGAGTATCTTATGCATGCAAAAAGATGGAGAGATGCCTCTAATATCCGAAATAGTCCATCCAATTGCTGATCGATTTTCTCTCAAAACCCGAACAATCGCTCTTCTTCCAAGTTGCTCAATTTTGAACTGATGATTACTGGGAATGTTTCCGATTCCCCAAGATACATGTATTTGATGTGGAAAGGTAAGGGTTTCAATTCAAGCTGTGGAGGTTCCTCATTTCTTTCCTTTGCCTTCTCTTTCTCAAAATCAATTTCCTCAAATTCAAGATCTTAGTTCTCATTAATCGACTGAAGTGCTTCCAACAATCTAGCACATTCATTCTTTGCCGATTCCTCTACCTCTACTGTTCTTGATTATGCAATACATGCTTCTAGCGGTAGTTGTGGAGTGTTCTCTTCAATGGTCTTCGCTATTAGTTTATCCACCACATCAACACTAAAACATGAATCCGTCTTTGATGGAAACTTCATAGCCTCAAACACATTGAACGTTACTGTTTCATCCTGAACCCTCAACAGTAACTTTCCTTTTTGCACATCTATAAGTGCTCTTCTTGTAGCCAGAAATGGTCGGCCCAAAATAAGAGGTATTTCCTTATCCTCTTCCATGTCTAATACGACAAAATCTGCCGGGAAGATAATCTTGTCCACCTTCACCAACACATCTTCAACTATACCCCGTGGATGTTTTATGGACCTATCTGCAAGTTGCAACGACATGGTCATTGGCTTCACTTCACCAATTCCCAGTGTCCTGAAAACAGAAAAAGGCATTAAATTGATGCTAGCACCTAAATCACATAAAACTCGATTGAAAGTAATATCTCATATAATGCAAGGAATAGTAAAACTCCCTGGATCTTTGAGTTTCGGGGTAGCTTCTTCTTGAGAATGGCGCTGTACTCCTCCGTAAGCATCACTGTTTCCTCATCCTCTAACTTCCTTTTGTTTGATAAAATCTCTTTAAGAAATTTAGCATAGCTCGGCATCTATTGCAATGCATCTGCAAAAGGAATGTTAATATGTAATTTTCTAAATATTTCAATGAATTTAGAAAACTGCTTATCCTGATTCTTTTTCTTCAGTTTTTTAGGAAACGGTACAGGTGGAGTGTGATGTGCCAATTTTGATGGTATCTCGGGAAATGACAATTTCTCTTTCCTTTGTCCTTGCCTCGCTTCCCGTTTCTATTCTTTTTCCCTAGAAATAAATGGTTTCTCTTCAGCCATTATCTCTTCATCTACTTCCTCATCAGATTCTTCCTTTTCCCTTGGTGGCTTTTCTTCTTCTCTTGATTTTTTCACCTCTTCCAAAATTGTCCCACTCCTCAAAATTATTGCATTTGCTTGCTCACGTGGGTTAGTCACCGTGTTGCTTGGTAAAAACCCCTTGTGGTCTCTCATTTAGCTTTTTAGCTAACTGCCCCATCTGTGCCTCCAAGTTCCGAATGGACGCCCTTTGATTTTTGAAATTCGTTCTCGTCTCATTCATAAAATCTGTGGTCTCTTGCATAAACTTCCTAAACATGTCCTCCAATTTTGTCACCATTTGCTCTCCTTGTTGGTTGTTCACCCTTGTTTGGTTGTTTGGCAATGCTCTTTGATTCCATTGATTGTTTTGTTGATTCTATTGGTTTTGGTTGCCCCAAGACAAGTTCGGGTGATTCCTCCAACCAGGATTATATGTGTTGGAGTACGGATTGTTCGGTTGCCTTTGATTTCTAGCCAAATAGTTAACCTGCTCCGATGATGATGATGCTAAGGCAAACATGTTCCCCACTTGAGAGTCACTGCTCACGTGATTACCTACAAAAAAATCACAAGTTAGTTGAGGAGCTTGAATGGAATTTACCTGCATACTTCCCAACTGTTTCTAAAGTGCTGTTAGTTGGGCTGAAATGGCTGTATATGCATCAACTTCATGAAGACCCATAGATTTCTTCGGTTGCATCCTTTCATTAGGTCATTGATAATTATTACTTGCCAGAACCTCAAGCAACTCGTGAGCTTCTTCCAGAGTCTTATTTTGTAGTGCTCCTCCCGAGGCTGCATCCATCATAGTTTGCACATTCACCTTTAATCCATTATAAAATGTTTGGACTTGCATCCAAACTGGCAACCCATGATGTGGACACTTTCTCAATAATTCTTTGTATCTCTCCCAAGCCTCATACAATGATTCTGACTCTTCCTGAATGAATGACGTGATATCATTTCTCAACTTTGCTGACTTTGCTGGAGGAAAGAATTTGGTCAGGAACTTCTATGCTAAATCATTCCATGTGGTGATTGTTCCTGATGGTAGTGCCAGTAGCCATCCCTTAGCCTTATCCTTCAATGAAAATAGGAATAGTCTCAATCTGATTGCATCATCTTACACTTTGTTTGACTTGAAAGTATCACAAATCTCCAAAAAATTGGCAATGTGTAGATTTGGATCTTCCTTCAAATCCCCTCTAAACTGTACCGACTGCTGGATCATCTGGATGATTGTTAGCTTTATCTCAAAGTTGTTGGCTTGTACCGCTGGTCTAGTAATACTAGACCCATTGCCTTCAACTGTAGGAACAGAGAATTCCCTCAGTGTTCTATTCTCTGTCATCTCTACAACTATTACCTCTGGTTCAACTGTAGCTTCTCTCTCTCTTCTTTCTCTGTTCAGTCTTCAAGTGGTTCTTTCGATATCAAGATCAACAAGAACCACTGGCTGACGTCTTGCTCTTCGCATAAACTACACAGAAAAATAGAAAGAGTGAGATCACACCAACCTAAAAGACTAACGAAAACTAAAAAACAAAAATTAAGTAAAAATAACACTCCAATCTAGCTAACACAAGAAAATTTTAATGTTAACACAAAACTCAATCCCCGACAATGGCACCAAAAACTTGATGCGTGTTTACTACAACATGCAAAAATAGCAAGTGCACTAGTCGCACAAAGTAATAAAGTGATGAGTGAGTATCGTTCCCATGAGGATTGGTTGCTAAGCACTAAGTTTTCTACTGTTTTCAAGTTGGAGCAATCGAATTGTTTGGATTAATGGGAGAAAATTAAACTTAAAACTAAAACAGAAAATTCTAAATATTCAAAACTAAATTATGAAAGCACAATTAAAAACAAGGTAATATCAGTTTAAAACAACAGGTAGGGTTTTGATTTCATTCAGACTCTATGGATTAAACCTACAGATTATGCTATTTCCATATTCAAATGCATTGATTGTAAATCGAATTCTCTAAATTGTAAACATACCTTCTCAGGCTATGTTTTCCTACTTTTCCCTATTACACTTCCACACCCAACAAATTGAAGATTAATAGTTCTAAGCTCATTAAGCACCTAGAATCCTAGATTGATTTCATTGACTCTTAAATCTATCTCTACCATTTAATACTACAATGGTGATTACCCAAGAAGCTTAACATGACTCATTTCTCAATCTCACCATGGTCATCAATTAAAAACAATAAATCCAGAATAATCACACAATCTTTGCACTAACATATGAAAATAATAAAAATCAGTTGCTCAATCCATGAGAATCGGAACTACATCAAAATCCTAACCCAAAATGGGTTAGTTTATAGCTAAATCAATACAATAAGCAAGAAAAAAAATAAACACAAAGTTCAACATAATAAAAATGAGAGAAAAGACAAGAGATCTTCCCTAATTGAAGAATCCACCGGATTTAATCCCAAATCTTCTCACTTTTCAACACCAAATCTAAAACAAAGAAGATGAAAAAGCAGCTCTAGACTAAGGAAAACGCGACCCCCTCTCAAAATGGTAAAGTTTCGCTTTTATACCTCACCCAAAAACCTAAAACTTTGCCTAAAAATGAAACTGTGCGTTTTAACGAAACTGAAAATTGCAGACTTCGCCGCAGCGAAGAAGAAATCTCGCCACGGCGACGAAGTAAATGTAACTCTTGATCGTGACTCATTTCACTGCAGCGAAGAACAAACTTCACCGTGGTGAATCTTCATGAATAATTCTAAAATTACAGAATTGCCCTCCGCTTGTTTCTTTGCTTGAATCTTCAATCTTCGATGCTCTCCCATGGAAACAAGCTTCATAGTGATTTACTCTACTTCAGAACTCTCCTAACTTCTGAGATCCGTTTACTTCTGAGTCCATAAACTCCAATTCGCTCATTATTTGCTCAAAATGTCCATTTTGGCCTGAAACACAAAAAGTAAAGAAATAAGTAGCAATTCAGGCATAAATGAACTAAGAACTATCTAAAATCCAGCCTAAAAGCCTAATAAAAACAGTATAGTTCTCAGATTATCAGCGATCCCTCTATCTAGATTGGCGACAAACTCCCTGGTCCTGCTGGTGATGATGCCCTTGCTACTTCAACTTCTTAAGAACTTTTCTCTTTTTAGTATCTCCATTTTTTTTTTTTTTTTTTTTTTTTTGTTTCTGGTTTAGTTTGTAACTAAACTTTCATGATTAAAGAGAAATATGCTTTGCACATTTCTGTCGAGCAATTTTTTATTTCTGTAGAGTCGCTCTGATCATCCTAATCAGATTTACACAAAGCTTGCTTATTGAGGAACTTTTTGAATACATGTAAGAAAATCTTGTGCAACAACTTTGAGTTTGAAATGATTGACTGTCTCAAGTTTTACCCGCTGGCTTATGACCGATTTTCCTTCGACGTGTTTTACTTGGATTTTTCCAAGTGTAACTTTGTCGATTCGGGAAATTTAACCTTTAATGAGTTGGATTTTGGTATGGCTTATCAAGCTAAGCTACCTGTTTTCGAACTCTTGACTTTTAGTTTTTGGATGCGATCTAGTGTGCTGTCGTAGGCAACCAAAATTAAAACCTAAAAACACATGTAGTAGTGTGAGTAAGGATCGTTCCCACGGAGAGTGTCTAGCCGAGTTTTATGTTACGTGAACAAGGCTAAAGGGGAGGGGAGGGGGTTTGAGTAAAACAGAAACACTTTCAGGAAAAACAATTCAAGTTAAATTATCGAAATCAATAAAAATAACAAACCTTGGTCTAAGTCAACATCCACTATCGGAATTTTACAACTGATCATCTATGCAAGTATATATCAATTGCTACTTTGAATATTCACTGTTGAACTATTTTCCTATCTCTCCTTAGTTGTAGTTAATTAGGAAACAAATGATCTAATTAATCTTACTACTAAACAACCCTAGACAAGCGCTAAAGGTTTAATCTAGTAGTAGCCTTAAGGGCTAGAGAAATCGATGAAGCTGAACAACACAAACACAAGCAGTTGTATTTAATTTAGTTGAATGTTCTTCTTAAGATTTAATAATTCCTGACGTAGCAAATTCTTGAACCTTAATTACTCACAAGTTAGAGGGATCAAGCAATTACAGATTTGATATCTAACTTAGCAGTAGATTGCAACAAATAATAAACTAGTAGGCCTCCTAGTAATCAAATGAAACAATCATGAAAATAGGCATAGAAGAACATCCAATACTTAAAACATATATTGAACACTAAAAAAAACAGATTAGATCTCATAGTTTTATTGATTCCGAGGCCTCCGTTTCCTTCGACCAAGTTATAAAAGTTTTAGCCGCTCATGGCCATAATCAAAACTCAAAAGAGAATTGTAGAAGAGAAGAAGCAGAGGCGTGTGTTTCCTCTAGTCTGGTCTCTCTCTCTCTCTTTTAAAAATATCCAATTCAAGTCTTTGGATCCTACTCAATCTCCTAAAAATATTCTAATATCCTAAAATAACATTTATCCTAATATGATTAATTGAAAATAAAATAAAGTCCTAATATAAAATAGGAAAGTGGGGTTTCCAGCTGTAACTTGTGTGCAACAGGTCTTCAAAACTTCCAATAATAAACTGCCTAATTGACTTGCATGACAAGGCGGAATGTTCCAGAACGTTAGTAGTGCAGGTGCATGAACTTCAAGCTGGATTAAAACCTTGATTCAGTGAGTATCTCTCCAAAATCAAAACATGAAAGTTGTAGATCTCTTTCTTAGGGTTCCGTGGCATTTTTAATCATCTCAATCGGATCTTGGATGAGAGAGTTATGCCTAGATTACGAAGCAATGTTGAAATTGTCCGAATTCACCTAATTAGTTTCGTTTTGCATTTAACGCCTCCATTTGCATCCTAAATCAAAATAGAATAATAATGAGTACATTTAGGCAACAAATAAGTATAAAAGACTACACATTAAGGGGAGTAAATATGACGTTTTGCATTCTCATCAAATTCCCCCACACTTAACTTTTGCTCGTCCTCAGGCAAAACTCAAATTCACTTTCCCAAAAACAAAAAAAAAAAAAAAACAAAAAAAAAAAAAAAAAAACAACCAGGTTGCAATGCCATCAATAAAGAATAATCAAGCTCTTCAAAACTCATAACATATCATGAACATACATTCTTAAACAACTTTCAATTGCTCAGTAAGCATTTTCACTCGAAGATGGAGTAAACTAAATACGTAAACCCTCACGGAATTAAACACTCGACTTGTAACAATTACTGAAAACGGGTACAATGCATGCATAATAACAATAGAAAATTGGGCCCAAAAACTTTCTTTTCATTATACGTCATATGTCTTTTATACACAAAGAGTACTGTTTACAAAAAATGCATTCTTAAAGACAAAACAGGGGAAACAGTGTAGCTATCTCTCTTCGCTTGCCGACGCCCCTCCGACTGCATCACCTAGAACCTGCATCCACAAAGGAAAATAACGGGGGTGAGCACAAAATAATGCTCAGTAAGTAAAACTCTCTCTCTGTCTGTCCCCGTATAAATAACTCTTAATTCTTTCCTTATGCTATTTCGATTCTGCTTCGTTCCTAATAACATCATGGCCTCATCTTACCGGGAGGTACGACCGGATGGCGTTCACACAGACCATCTCTCTATAGCTATCGGGTGGAATTCACACGGTACCAACCCATTCTTAGTGACTACCGAGTGAGGATCACAAAGCACCAACTCGGTTCTTTCTAACTATCGGGTGGAGATCACCTAGCACCTACCCGTTCCTCATGAATTTTGGGTAACGATCACCAAGCATTTACCCGTCTCTAGTCACTTTATTGGGTGATGGTCACAAAGCATCAACCCACTTCTACCAAATGTTAGGTGATGATCACAAAGCATCAACCTACATATCTCTTAATTAACCGGGTAGTGGTCACAAAGCATCTACCCATTTCTACTACTCATCGGGTGACGATCACAAAGCGTCGACCCATCTCTCTAAGGGCTATTCGGATGATGATCACAAAGCATCAATCCGATTCCCATAACGGATCGGGTGATGTTCACAAAGCATCATCCCAACTATACTACTCTTCTAATTCATTCTATGGTAGCATTTTTCAATGCTTTCTACCCTTAGAGTAATTTTACCCACTAAGCTCTCTACTCATAGGGTAATTGCATAAACCATTTCCTTACACTTTCTTAGGTCACTTTTTCATATACAACTAGTGCCTATGGTTGGTTCATCACTACTAATGCACTTATGAAATGCCAACATGCAATGTTGCAAGAATTAAGGTTCATTACTCATACTCAAACCTCTATTAGGCATTTCATCAAACAACTCATGTGCACTATAAAACTCTATCATAGCCATGATTCTAAAACTTTTCTTAACCATCCAAAAATGGGGAAAAACCCCTTCACAAAGCCATAATAACCTGTCAAACAAAAACACTTCCAAAAAAGGGTTCCATAACACCCCTTCAAATCCATCTCAACTACCTTGCCAATCCAACATCTCATTTCTCATATTTGCAAAGAATAAACAATCACAAAGCATAGAAATCTCTATTTAATCCTTCATACATGCCATATTACATGTACACCACATACATACATCAAGTCTATCAAAACCCTAATCAAGAAATTTCATAAATCTCAACTTGGGTTGGGTTTTACTTACTTGTTATGGAGAGACTTCACAAATTCTTCCTTTCACTTGTTTAGCTTGACTTTTCCTCTAATCTTAACCAAAAGAAGGAAAACCCTCAAATACCAAAATGAACTAAAACTCACAAA